>PQXL01000231.1:0-59184 GCA_004916875.1 Botrytis galanthina
ATTATTTTAATAAAAAAATAAAAATAAAATAAAATGAGTATATCATAATATCAAATATTAATTAATAAAAGGAATTTTTAATTAAAATCAATATATTCCATAAATTTAAAATAGATTCTTGTTTTCGAAATAGAAATAATATTTAGATATAATATCTCTACATCAATGATATTAAATTCTATATTATTTGATATTATATTAATAAAATTGTCATATACAGCGTATTTATTGATTTCCTTATTTTCAATATAATCTCTAAAGTTATTGATGTTCTTGCTTGACGCACAGACCACATTCAGAGCCTATTTGACGCACCCTAGGGGATACTACTTCACATCATATCTTGATCTACAGATTGATTTAGGATGTGGGCACGAAATGCATCCAACACAACTTCTAGTTGTTCGTTTCGATTTCCACCAAACCTACTACTTAAAGATACAATGTCTAACTCCCTTTATTTTCTATCCCACCATTCATACTTCATATAAGGAGATCACCCGTCGGAGCTATATAAACTATAATTAGGGTCTGACCTTGCCGGAATAATCAGATGTATAGCCCGGTGTTCAGTCTTCGTCACATCGTGACAGATCAATCACCAAGGAGTGAGTTTGGATAGAGTCACCATGATTATATGAGTGACAAGTATGATTCATCACATGTTTTTGCCATTTTTTGGGAGTGACAGTTTAGAAGATTCATGTTAGATCCCTTCACAAGACATCATGTTGAAACAAAGTAAAATTTAATTCTTTAATTCATTAATTATAAAACGCAGTATGCAAGTGCAAGCGCAAGCGCAAGTGCGAATGGCGATATATACTACGAGGTTGACAGGATGGTATGACAATGCCAGGAGGGAAAGCGTGTTTTCGTTATGACATTTTGTCTACGAAATTTCAAAGGAGGTGAGAATAAGCTTAAATTGTGGAACTATTCTCCATGTTGTTCCCCTTATCTGCTGCGTCAACACGAACTTCCTGGTTCGAACCATTCCTTGCAAGTTATTTGTATTGTCTCCCATGTCTCCACCCACGATCAGAGGATATTTCCACACCAATGAATATCTTTTAGCGAGCCCTTCTTTCGCAGTATATCTGAAAACTATGAAGGAAGATTAGAAGATAGAATGCCTCCAAAACCCGATTTCCAAAAGCTTACTGCTCCGAAAATTGCTGGCTACAGCTGGAAATATTCAAGTGCCCTACTGAGCCTTAGCTTCTCAACAACTCAATAGACTTTGAGGGCCATATAGCACGAGACCATAAGATTGACGTTTAAGCCAAAGAATAGGCGGCTTGTTATGTCATCGCTAGCTGGAACCCCTCATTCACTTCGGACTGCGTTGAGCTGTCAGGAGCTTTCACTTTTGGATGGCTATAGGTAATGTTATGGTCTCTTTCCTCAGACTCTCCTCGGCATGTTATGTCCCTTCTTAGGTTCTTGGTATTTCCCAGTTTCCCAGTTTTGCTGTAGCATTTACACAACCATATATTACGGTTGTCGGTAATGTAAAAGTTATTCTTCACACCAGTCGCTCGACGTCGTTCATATCATTATATGCTAGGTGAATGCTTTTGCAATTGGTGTAATTCCTTTCCGTGTCTTGTATTCCATCCCCAAATGCACAACTGTGGTTTGCCACATGCCATGTAACCTTTGTTGCAAGTTGCATCCCCTCTTCTGTGCTACCCAAAGTTAGTATAATTCGGCATGTTGTTATCATTGAACCCCACAGAATGCATTTACGTGATGGATAAATCGAACAGGCGAAATAAAATTGCGTACATCTGCTGTATGCAGCATACTGTTGTGCAATCGACCCATTGAAATTAGGTTATTTATGGGTGGTTGCTTTAAGTGCATGGCATTTATTCGATACGCATTCGTAATTGTACTTTTCGAATTTAAAGCCCAACATCAGACCAGTCCAGATGAGCCCGGTGTTATGAATAAATACGTCATCACCCCGCCGTCGTCTTACGTTCATGGTATTCGCAGAAATGAGTGTTGTCGATAATGTACTGAGTCCTCTAGATTACTGTTCACTCGAGAGACTTTATCCAAGCATTTGCATGCTAGTTCCAATTGATTATAGAGCTATGAAATCAGCTTTGAATCTGTATCAAAAGCTCCTCCAAGAAATGAGTATGGGGCCGCGTATGTATTTACCTTGATGTGATACGGCTGTTCAATTCAGGCAATCTGGGATCTATTAGTGGAATCTTCAGAAGGATATTTGCCGTCTAAGATATCACAGGCAACTGTACTACTATTCTGGGTGTTTTGAGAGAGCTGAAGATGTCTTGCAGTCTCTACAGGCTGCACAGATATGTGCTACTTACCCCATCAAGTGACTTCTTCTGCTATCATTAATAACGTTATGTCTCATAGAGTCTGGTACGAGTCATGGACACCATTCATATGCGGCAGGTGTGATTGAAAGTGCTATGTGGCATGTAACATGAAGTAAATAGTTATGAAAATGACTTAGTGCTTCACAACCGATTTCAAAATGGTTGCAGTCAGAATTAGACTCCACCCATTCATGTGCCATTTTAGTGAAATGAAACATGGTCGAGAAAAAAGAAATCTAGAAAGTCCTGTTGAAAGCAGGGATGTGGACCGGGTTAGATCATCCGGGCTGCCTGGGTTTTCGGGTATTCGGATGGATATCCACCCTGTCACATATCATAGGGTGAAACGACTACTCTCCAAAGTATCGCTGGGTACTTAGGTACGAGTATATCTTCAAGTACGATAATATGATATTCAGATGATCTAAAAGTCTTGATAATAATAATAAATATTATGTAATTAACCATATTCTGTTAAACTACTTCATTATACAACCATAAAATGGTTGTATAACATATACTTCAGATATCCCAGCAGTCCATCGTATTTTCCGATGTTCATCCGGCTATAAGCCCATATAGTAGGGTAAAATGCCCAAAGACGCCGAGTAGTGTACTAGTGTGCATTCCTAGTTGCAAGCTTGGAAGACATCACAAAGACGTCGCGTAGTGTACTGGTGTGCTTCCCTAGCTGCAAGCTTGGAAGATATCACAACTTTGCATTGAGCTGATTGCTTCGAGTCGAATGAAGTACAACCATGTGTTTAAACAGCATCAGAAAGAGGTATCGCTATAGAAAGGTCTCATGGTTAGTCCAACCTCAAAGGAGAAATCATTGCAGAAAAGTCTCGCGACTAGTTCAACTTCAAAGCTAAGCATGAAATAGATGGTCGACAGATGAACGAGCAGAAAGCACATAAATACCTCACTTGCACCCATTCACTTTTGCTTCTCCAGAACACTCCAAACTCCTAAGCAAATACATTTCAAAGTCAAAGATTACAGATCTTCCTTTCACTTCATACACTTTTCAAGATGGCAGGTGATACTTCTACAACGGCAGAGGGAATCGCGCCTCCAGAGTATCCACATGATTTCGATGCAATCACACCTCAATCCACAGTCTGGTATGCCGGCAGCTTTTCTTCCCTTTTTATTTTATAAGTTATGGCCATGATTAACATGCGAAACAGCTCAAGTGGAACGTCAAGGGTGGTGGAGACCGCACTCATGAACCAAATATCAACACAAACTACACCCTCGAAGGCAACCCGTAAGTTAAGATCTGTTCATCCAACAAATCTGTATGGCTGACAAGCTTGAAGCAACATTCAAGGTATCGAACTTAAAGCTACTGTTCCTGTTAAATTGATATGCTGGTCGTAAGTGGTGTCTCTCAATAGTCGTCAAGAATAAGCAATAACCTTTATTCAAGTGGTGGCCCTGGAAATGGCGATCCGAATATCACAGTAGAAGGACCTACCAACGGTCAAAACAAGATTGATGCCAGAAGACTTGGGGGTTACCGCGTTGAACTTCGTTGAAAAAATTATCAAAATTTGGGCGGATGCCACTAGTCCAGTCTAGTCTCCAATAGCAGCAGTGTCATTGATTGAATCAAAGGTTCTTGCTGCATGCCGGTTCTGGTTATCACACGGATTCATGTCTTGTTAATCTCCTTGAGAGGTTTGTGTCATATCGTAGCTAGTTATACTACTGTCGTTACTGAATTAAACCCACACTATCATTGAAACCTTTCTTCTGTATACTCGTGACATTGTACTAGGCGACTATTGAACTAGGCGTCATAATAGGCTACCGAAACAAGTGAACTTAGTGATACCTCGGTAGCTCCACGCGTGTAAAAGAAATACCGACACAGATCTCCGAGGCATTGTTGGTTAAACATATGAATACCATACCTTGAAAAGATAAGTCACTACGCGGAATTTTGTCAGTTGTTTCCATTTCTTCCAGTTTTTTGTCCCCAATTGCAATCGGAACAACTAACTTCTGTTCGGTCGTCCTGTTTGAGAAGCTAAAGGATCTTTTTGAAAGGAGAAGGCGGAGGAACGAACCATCAATTTTAGACACTCATGGCGAGAAGGCATTTGTAAGGTGGAAATAATTGTGTTTTCTAGAGATATAATATGGTAGCCGAAGAACATCTTTCCCCTAACCGCTCCCTCTTGAAAGCCGGCACATTGATGGACACCCCCCTTTTGTTGCTGTCTGTACTAGTAAGCAGTAATAACTTGCGAGAGGAGGAAAATCTTGGCTATGATAATAGACAGTAAACTTCTAAGAGTACTCGCACCAGAATCAAAGAAATTCCGGACGCTGCTGACAAGGTCACCTAAGAGATGAAAACTACATTCAGATCCTCACTCAGCCAAGTTACATCTCAACTGATCAGGCATTCATATGCCACTTAAAAGGTCTAATAGATAGCACAACCCTACCAACGCATCTTTAGAAGTCAAAATTTGACTTAATATTGAAATCTCTAATGGTAATACGATATATTCATCACGTGCATGATTACTCGTCTCCATATCCCGCATCTGTGATGCTAGGGATTCTCGTTCACTCCCATGGAAAGTGACAAAATTGCTGAGAATCAATAGAAATCCAGTCTACTCTTCCGTTTCATGGAGTCCTGGGTATGGCAGTAAGGATCAGATTTCTAAATTTTAGGTAATCATCACTCTCGCTTGCCTATCGACTCGAAAATGATGATGTTATTTTCATGTTGATGGAAATAAACATGCTGGTTGACTTTTCTTATTAATAGCTACCTAGGTATTTGAGGAATTCGTGCTCGTAAAATATTAGGTTATAGTTTTATTTATCTCAATCGAGATTTACAAACCCTTAGTGAAACCAACTGATTATCTTGTTGCTTAAATTATTGTCATGAGAATTGTTCAGATTCAACTATCTGGTCGTACCAGAACTCTAAATAAGATCTCAGGCTTTCACCCCTCGTTATCTATGTAAGAACCAAAATGTTCGAGCTCTAGTCATAGAAGAAAAGATAAACAGTCAGCGTAGAGTTCAAAGAGAAGATGTTTTCATCTCGAAATTTGCACTGGTATAAGGATATGAGAATCAAGATAATTTGATCCACGCGCATTGGATAAGTCCTATCCATTGTTCAACAAAACTCACACCATCATCCTCCACCCCATTTGCATGTGAAAATCTTGATCTGGGAGTTCAACACAATCGTCCGATATTCCATTCACCAGGAACTAATTTCAAAATGCTCACTGTATCACTATTTGACGAATTACTATGAAGCGCTACAGATTTCTCCCATTGCCGCTGCGCCCTGTGGTGGTTCTAAAAGCACGATGGTAAACTGCTACTCTACACCAATGTGATTAGTGCGTAGCTCCAGAAGTTGAGAACAAATGTTTAGCTACGTTTCCTGCTACCTGAATCTTAATCTATTTCAGATCTTCCTTCCTTGATACCGAAAAGCTCCTTGAGCTATCTATTCACTTTCAAGTTTTTAGAGAGTGGATTGGAGGATATTCATCCGAGCTATCCACTTCAGGTGGCTCGGGGGAAAACATCCACTGAAGGAACATTGAATGACTTGAAAATATAGTTCGAGTGAATAGGAGCTAGAGATTTGTCACAGGTGGGTAGTGAGAATGGAAGATGGGATAGATTTGGTTCCCAGAGGTAGATAGACACATAACGTTGGTCTTGTTTGAAACTATGAACGTGTTAATCGAGAGTGGTCGATTGTTGGGTTCATGACCAAATATATTGCAAATTGAATTAGAACAGTAACTTTTTAGGCTAAACTTTGTGTCCTGAAATTCAAGACTTATTAATAATTAGTATTTCCATCTGATTCAAACAAATAACCATCGAAGTTGTGCTTTGATCCGAATAGACAGGAGAACTCGAAGTTATATGAGTCTTGCTACATTGCAATAAGCATGCGCCATCGAAGCAATAAGGTCTAGGTAAATAGGAATGAGATTATTCAAATGCGATGACTATTTGTAATATAATACACTGGTTCCATGGTGCTAGATATTGTTAAGTTAGGAATTTATTCGTTCGGAGAAACAGAGATACATCACTAGACATAAACTCTAACACTAGCACTAGCTATAGAATGCCGAGTAAAGTTACTGGGTATTTACAATATTATACATTGTCCCAATGAAACGACAAGCATCTCTGAACTTTCTACCTGGGGAAATTTGTGATCTATCCCCTATTCTCCGCAGGCGAAAATTTGTGCCATTCTGTCCTACCCAAAGATTCGGGCATCGATTACCAAAACACGAATATCAGAGCTTTCGGCTGACCCTAAATGTGAGACATTCAAACTCTCGGGGGTGACACTATTATTTGAAAAAATAGTATATCCGAATGACATTCTAGACTTTGCCGTAAAGTCAATGCTGAATCATTATACGATTATAAAATTAAGCCCCTGGAATAAGTCATCCCAACATATACCCACCCAGGACAGCCCATCCATCCCGTCGTACCAAGAAGGAGGGAGAAAAAGAAATAGTTCGTCATCCGGGAGTCTCAGCCCCAATTCCCAACTTTCAAAAATTCGAGCGACGAGCTACGAATCACGAGATTGGAAATATATGCATGTATTTATTGACCTCACTACCCTATACTCCACTCTACTCCACTAATAAAGCTAGTCAATGGAAGGTATGGGATAAGAAGCAAGACATCGAGACACTTGAGACATTGTACTACTCATGCCTTGGGCCCTTGAGCTCTCAAAATTCAATTCGGACAGATTGCATGCAGAATATCGAGGAAAAACAGCGAATGAATAGTAAGCATGCCAAAAACAGAGTTTGAAACACAAATGTTGTCAAACGGTGAGTTTTTCATGCATCACCATCCCCTCGTCCTTTCCTCCACATTCCATCCACAAGTAACCTAGACCTTCACCCTCAAAGCATTGGCAATTCCCAAGTCTGACGCACGTGACTCAGCGATCTTCATGGCTATCACCACGAGACCAATTTTCGTGGTACTGTCGTACCCCACATAAGATCTTACCGGCCGGGAAACAGTGAACATGTTCCCCGGTTCGTTGGGTTTGTGATGTTATTAATTGATTTTGATCCAAGTGCGTGGGATGGATTTTTGGGCTTGGAACGCGTGGGTTTCCAGGGTTTGGAAAAGTGGAAGTGGGAGAGACAGTTAAAAGAGGAAAAAGCTAGATGTGAATGGGCAAGACAGGTGAAGATACTCGTACAATAATAAAACAGCAACCAAAAAATACGGAAAGCTAAAAGAGAGGAGTAGACGAAGATCAACACTAGCACCAGCATTAGCTATAGAATATCGCGCAAAAGTAGTTAGAGTAAGAACCTAGCCACGGAAGTATCGGTATTGCTATAAGGTGCGAACTGTGCATGGAGCGAAGAACCGTTTTGATGTGCGCGAACAACTGAATCAGAGCCGTAAACTCAAATTCCGATATTCTAAACTCAAGAATCTCGTTGCTCGTATGCGTATATGCGTACATGCAAACTCCCACAAGACCCTTAGAAGATCATTCTCGAAAACTACTCAATTTAAATTGATCCCCAACAAAAATCCAATAGCACTTGCATAACCTCCAACTGACTAGATCTCAACCACCCTCTGTGTTATACGTAGTGATGATGGTGATGATGATGGCTTAGGTAGCGCATGCATCTAAAGTGATCTGATTGACCAGCTGACTGTTATTTCTCACTAGCTCTGGTAAGTTTTGGCTTCTTTGAATTTAGTCTGGGGTCTTGAGTGTACAACTTCTTAGTTCCCGTTCAGAGCTCGAGTGGCTAGTTGCTAGGGAGTCGTATAGATTAGTTGCGGCTTGCTCTAGGGGAAAGGGTAATATGTAGTGCTCGCTTCCAAGCTTTCTGGGCGGAAGGAGGTTATGTTGGTTGGATTGGCGTTGCGAGTGAAGGGTGGTAATTGGTAAGTGAGTGAGGGGAGGTAAAGCAAGCTTTGATTGAAAGTGTGTGGGATGATGATGTTTATCTTGGAGATGGGAGTGATGTGGTAACCTTTGGACAAGCATAAATAAATAAAATTTCAAATATATGACATGGACTCGAGATGGGGTAAGTTGTGGGTAAAGATTGTTGCTGGGCAAGCTCTCGGTTGCTATTCTTTGGAATTTGGCGATTGTTGGACAGGGGTTCCGGGGTTGTAAGAAGCTTGATCAGGAAATGCAACGAGAGCCATGGATGCTACAGAACCCTCGGGATTGATTTGTTTATAATTTACCATAAACGTGAATGAAAGTAAGCAGTGTTGGGTAAGTACTCGAGTATAGTCGAATGAAATGTTTTGATAGTGACAAGGTAAGACGGCAACTCGAATCCAACCGGTGCTAGTGTTTATATGCAGCGTACGTAGAGAGAAAAAAGTGGAAAAAGGTAGAATCTCTAATGTTTCTAAATATCTCCAGCTAGGACGAACATCTTGGGTCAGGTCACCTAATTCACAATCGAACTAATTTGACTAACATTACCATACGTTTCTGTAAAGTGGTGTGAGTGGCATTCATGTTGCCCTCGTCCAATCCACGGACCTGGCCGAAGTCGTAAAGGGATCGAAAGAATCAATCATTTTATGACCAGCATGCAGATCTCGAAAAGGATATGGAAATCGCAGATGACGAAGAAAAAGTTTCAAAATGGGTCGAGAAATAACGTTGTGATACGGCAATGTAATTTGGATAATAAGTGGATGGATGTACGCGAGGTTGCAGCCCACTCGTCTTTTTTTCCCTTCAGGGATCCAATGAGCAAGATACCGGTGTGATTGTAAATGGATAGATGATTTCCTTGGGGGCGAATGGGCTTTTGAGGATTGAACGATTGAAGTATGGCTATGTATGTGATACTCCTTGTGTGTGGGAGAGCGCCAAGTGAGAAGTTGTGGTCGAGGTTGATGGGGGGCATTGTTCGGTTGTGATGGAGGGGCGAGCTTGATTAGATATATGTTTAACGATGGGTTTGGCATATCGGGTGTAGAATTGCCAAGTGGTGAAAATGTTTCATTTTTTTGTTGTTGTCCGTTGTGTAAGTTTGACAGTTGAACGGTGAAGAGAGGGGGAGAGAAAGCAAGAGTGGTGACGATGAGATGTGGCTGGAAAGGGCTTCGAGGGCTGACAGTGAGGTAGGTGAGTGAGTGAGTGAGTATGCGCGTGTGATGGAAGAAGTTAAACCTTATTGTCGCTTTGACGTAGCATCAAGACTCAAATATTTTGACTAGAGTGAGGGGAAACAGTCTAGAACCATTAGCTGAGAATGGTGAGCGGTAGTATATCTTCAAGTTTTATGTACTGTTAGCGAGGAGAAAAGGATGAGTAGGTAGGCGATGGCAGCTTTGTGAGGTTATTCGAATCCCACTTCATGGTAATCTTACATACACGTCTGCTGCTGCGTAGAACCCTTTTTACCAATTACTTATTGACTTTTGGAGAATTCCAAGAATCATCCATAGGTAATGTAATACATGCTATGTCCACTTCGAATTCCCCAAACTCAATATTGTAAGATCTTAGCTATTTATATAAATATCCACATCGACATCTAGGGTAGAATCAGCGGCCGAGCTATTTCATTTTCTTATATCTACCAACCATATCTACGAATATACGAATGTACGAAGACTACATGCCAGATACTAACAAATACTAATTACCTTCTCGCTCACCCCATAATAGTACAGAGTATCATCGTCCTTCGCCCTTTTGTCCTGGTCTCGGTAGCTAGAATTCACCAGCTCAACTCAATCAATCCACCTCCATTCAATCCATTTCAATGTTCTTTGTCTAAACTTATTAATTGGATTTGTTGTCCTTCGTGATATATTTTCTGCAATCCAATTGGTTGCTTCCCCTCACCTGAGATCTTATGGAGACCGGTATCCATAGCATAGCATATCATACATAGCATACTGGTGTACCTATCATAGCAACTCCCCGTTCAGAGTAGGTAATCAATCAAATCAGATCAGATCTACGAGTACTTTTTGACACAAGGGTTCAGGACAAGTCAATATTCTATACGTAGAGTACCTAGTGAAGAGAAAACAATACCTAGGTCCTGGTGGTCTCTAGGTAGTCTCAAAACCTTGCACCTTTCTCTCAAAAGAAAAGAGAGAGAAAAAAAACATTCGATTCTCATACTCACTCACTTATTACTCACTCCCGAGTTATACAATTGAATCAATTTGATTGTATCACGATAACCTAACTCTCACACATTCCTGTGTTGTTGTTTTTCCTCACTTGGACAAAGTCGATTCAAACCGTTGCAACCAACCTTGAAAGTGTCCAGTCCTGTCCACCAGTCTGTCTACCAGTCTGTCCACCAGTCTGTACCATCAGCAAATAAGCAAATACCGAGTAAGCAAAGCTACCTTCTCATGCTCTTCAATTACCCATGAGAGAGAAGGGGAAAAAGGTTTAATAAAAAAAGGCATCTCAACCTCAGGTTTCCCGCTTCAAATCACACTCCATACATATCACACTCACACCAAAACTCAAACGGATTAGTTCTGCCGTAGTAGGATATCAACCCAGACCAACGCCAGATAAATTTATCCCCCCCAACTACAACCTCTAAACTGTTTCCAACAAAAAAAACCCTTCCATCAAATACTTTTCTCTCCCAAAATTTATAGAAAGAGACATCAATATCAACTGTTATGATGTCTTCTTTCAATATTGATTGCTAGCTAGGTTCATTCCTCGCGCTCGAGTCGACTGAACGCTTTTTCCCCTCCACGATACGAACGCTTGCGAAGACACGATAACACCCGATCTCAACCAACGAAGACGCGTACAACATCAATGAAGTTGGTTGACAGTCTAAGGGCCCCATTCAATAGTCAATGTTGACGCAAAGGATTGATTCTTAGGAATCCTTAATTTACAAACTATTCAAGATGGAGGGAGATCAGAATCAGACAATGTTAGCACCACCTGCGGTGTCGCATCTGCGTGCAGAGGCCGGTATGATGGAACGATCACTCAGTGCCGATATTCGAGAAGAGAGAGAAGATCTCAGACAAGCAGCGGAAGAAACTCTCAATGTCATCATGGATCTAAGTATGGATGGCACAATAAATTGGGTCAGCCCCTCATGGTCAGATGTTATTGGTACAACTTTGGATTCTGTTCAAGGGAAACCAATCGCGGACATCTTGATTGGTGACAACGATCGGAGTGTATTCACAGATACTCTGGAGGAAATGAAGAAAGATGATTCTCGCAGTTACATTATAAGATTCGCCATTGAACTGGGTCCGGCTTCAAGATTATTACCACTAGAAAATCTAGAGCATGTCAAAGAAGGCGAAGGCGAAGGTGCGGCGATATCGCAACCGGGACCTGCCACAATTGACCTGGAGGGACAAGGCATCATGGTACACGATCGAGGATCCGAAGCAGGCAGTCATGTAGGTTCTTGTCATAATCTTTAATCGGAAATTGACAGCTAATGTTATACAGACAATGTGGATGATCAGACCCTGGATAGCGCCACGAGAAATTCAAATAGACCTCGCCCCAGTTATAGTCGAATCTTTAGGTACTGGAGCACAAGTTCTTGCGAAATATCTCACTACCGTTGCAGAACATGGTCTGGACGATCCAGAAAACCATGCCCCGCCATTACCACTTCTTTGCCGAATCTGCGAACGTCAAATCCCTCCTTGGTGGTTCGAAAAGCATACCGAGTTGTGCCTCCAAGAACACAAAGCTGAGATGGAAGTACAAATGTGTCAGGATAATTTGACGGAACATCGTCATGCTATTGTTAGAGTTTTGGATGCGTTGGAAGCTCGTCAAGCTCGGCCGAGTGCGGGAGAACAACCTGTGATGCCGACTCCACCTCAGGCTGAATACAAAGGATTACCGATTGGTGCCAACTCAACTACATCTTCTGGTACAGCTTCTCCAGGGACACCCACATCGGGTAGATCTCGATCAAGGTCTACATCAGGATTTGGTCATGCAAGAGGACGATCCTTCGCTCAAAGGCGACCTCATGCTCGAATCGTCGAATTGTTATTGGACCTTTGTGATACAGCCATGGAAATCAACACACCCGCGATCAAAGAACCATCCCCTCAAGCTCCTGGAGAGTTTCGTACACAATCTCCTCAATCGGAATCCCGCATATCTCAAGTTATGCAATGGCAATCACCGAGTTTGAACGCTGTAGATCAAGAAGGCTTATCGATGCTTTGTGCGGATAGTGAAGCCGTTGCGCGTGCAAAGGTTGAAGCTGTCATTCGTCATCGAAGAATTATTGAATACTCGGAACGCATCCGTATGGAATTTTCGGCAATTGTACAAGATTGTATAGATGAGGCTATCAACAAAGCTGCCCGACTTGCAGCTGGTCAACTCAGTGATTCGACAGAGGAGCCCGAAGAAACACCACCAGCTAATGAAGAGGGATTTTTTGCAGGTTCGTTCGATGGACCGCATGGACCCTCATCGCTGGCAGCAGCACTTCGAGCAGCAGAACTTGGGACGAGCATGGTACATGAAGGTCGGCAATTATCATCTGCTGCCATTTCCTCTACCAGATCCAGTAGTCCTAAAGAATGTCCGACCCCTCGTTCACACCAAGGCGCTTTGAGTAGCATACTAGGACAATCCCGGGAAGCGAGAAGAGAATCAATCTTTTTCGAAAGCGATACGGGTGCGGAGAGTGATGGTAGCGTCAGATCATCATCGGTCATGGGGCGTCCGCCAAGAACGGAATCGCCAGTTTCAGAATTTGGAGATCTTCGTCGACATGCAAGTTCCCGACAACAAAACAGGCGAAGCATGGTTCTCGGTACTGGTACACTTTCACCCCGAAGACAAGAGTCTCCCGTTCGGATGCCACCTCCATCATCCCCATTGAGAATTTCCAAACCCCGCATTTTGCCGATCGCCCACGAGGGTATTGTTTCTCCAACTGCATCGCCGATGCTTCCCGGAAGCGAGTTCAGCTCACCCGCATTGGTCCCGTCACACCATCGACGTCAGTCCTCGGCTGCTGGATCAGAACCACGCCCACCACCATCGCCCCGATTAAATTCTGTTAGCGCTCCACAAGCACGTGCCGTACCACCGTCGATCAAAGATTTCGAGATCATCAAACCAATCAGCAAGGGAGCCTTTGGTAGTGTTTATCTGTCGAAGAAGAAGTCAACTGGTGATTACTATGCTATCAAGGTACTTAAAAAGGCCGACATGGTTGCCAAGAATCAAGTCACCAATGTTAAGGCTGAACGTGCTATCATGATGTGGCAAGGTGAGAGCGATTTTGTCGCGAAGCTCTATTGGACATTTTCAAGCAAAGACTATCTATATCTAGTGATGGAATATCTTAATGGCGGCGATTGCGCATCTCTCATCAAAGTTCTCGGAGGTCTTTCGGAAGATTGGGCAAAGAAATACCTTGGTGAGGTAATCCTTGGCGTTGAACATCTTCACAGTCGTGGCATTGTACATCGTGATTTGAAACCCGACAATCTACTCATTGATCAAAAGGGTCATCTTAAATTGACTGATTTCGGTTTATCGAGAATGGGCTTGATTGGTCGTCAAAAGCGTGTATTAAGCAGCGTAGCGAATGAGTCTGCGCCAGATCTGCTGAAACAAGGTCCTTTTGCTCGAGCTACTTCCATGAGTTCTTCTCGTGCTTCATCATTCGATTATCAGGGCCATCATTCACCCGGTTCAACCCCTCAAATGACCCCAGATGTTGCAGGTAGCTTAGGGACACCCTCGTACTTCAATTTGAGTCGTGAAAATACCATCAACAAGGATGCGCGACGAAAGTCTGGCCATAGGAGTGACAGCGGCGGCAGTGATGCATTAACTTCTATGTTCAATCAATTTTCTTTGAACGAGTCCCAAAATCAACAAGCACTCAATCAAAGAAGAACACCCATTGAAGAGTTGAGCGAGAACGAGGCTGCTGGATCACCAGACTTGTGCCTTCAACCTATTACGAGTCACAGTTCTGATGCTAGGCACAGTACACCACCACAAACTAGCACAGGTATGATGCCACCTCCGATGGCTCTTTTCGATCCTGATGATAGTAATCGTCGGTTTGTTGGTACACCTGATTATCTTGCTCCCGAAACCGTAAATGGTCTTGGTCAAGATGAAGTAAGTGATTGGTGGTCTGTAGGATGTATCATGTTTGAATTTATTTATGGCTATCCACCTTTTCATGCTGGCACACCGGATGAAGTTTTCGAAAATATCTTAGCTCGCCGAATTTCATGGCCGGATGAAGGTGACTATGATGTCTCAGATGAGGCTAAGGATCTCATGAATAAGCTTTTATGCTCAGATCCACAGAAACGACTTGGGGCCAACAAAGAAGAGAAATTTCCTACTGGAGGCGATGAAATCCGAAGCCACCCTTGGTTTGAAGGCACCCAGTGGGATAAGTTACTCGAAGACGATGCACAATTTGTTCCCGCACCAGAGAATCCCGAGGATACCGAGTATTTTGATGCGAGAGGAGCCACTCTGCAATCCTTTGCGGAAGAGATGGAAGATCAAGCATCTACTCAGCATCCCACACCTGGTGCCGAATATCCCGAACGCCCTCATGATGCTTTGTCTCGAGTTCGGAGTCAAGTCAATAACGTCAAACGAGGTTTAATGCCATTACACATCCCACCTCACGTCCGAGATATGAAGAGCAGGCGACTGAGCGAACCTGTAGTAGCAGATGACTTTGGCAATTTCACTTTCAAAAACTTACCAGTTCTAGAAAAGGCAAACAAAGATGTTATACAAAAACTACGACAGGAAGCCATGTCAGCCACAAGCAAGCCAGTCGTCAGTCCTGGTGGTGCTAACAACGTAGTCACATCCCCAGCTGCATTAGATGGAAGCCCTGTATTGCCAATGCCAATGCCAATGCCAATGCCAATTCAAAGAACCTTGTCAAATGCTAAAGCCACTGCTCGGCCTTCGTCTCCTTCTGGTTTCAGTCAAGCAGATGCTTCTCCTAGTAGGGCTTCACAACCTTCATCACCGTTACTTGTCTCATTTATTGCAGGGCAGAATAATGAAGCTAGACGTAAAACCTCGAGCAATTCCTCGAGCTTATCACAACAATCGAGCAACAACCTTGCACCACCTGCTAGTTTTATGGATGGGCCTAGAACATCGCCTGGGCTTCATAAGACCACTAGTTCTGCCGCTTCGTCGCCTATCAAGATACGTGGGTCTGCACCTCCACCACTTTCATTATCATCACCAGCAAAACCACCTGCCACCCCCCGACAAGGTAGTGGTACCTCATCGTCATCTAGAGCTCGCTCGCAAACAGTTGGATCACAAGAAGGAAGCCCTTTACCAGGTGAATTCTTATCCCATCGTAAACGACGAAGTCAAGTATTCGATATGTCACCTTCTTCTTCAGATAATGAGGGAGAAAAGGCTAATGCATTACTTCGCGTTCAACGTCGCCGTCAAAGCTCAAGGCGCATGTCCCAGATTACCCTTTCTGATGGTCCTGCTTTTAGACCTTTAGATGTACTTATCTGCGAAGATCACCCAGTATCACGAATGGTTATGGAGAAACTGTTGGAGAAATTACGTTGTCGCACAGTTACAGTGTCAAATGGTGCTGATGCATTGAGATATGCCGTCAGTGATATCAAATTCGATATTATCATGATGGAATTCAAATTACCTCAACTCAATGGTGCAGATGTGGCTCGAATGATTCGCGAAACAAAGAACGCCAATTCTCAAACTCCCATAGTTGCCATCACTGGATACCTTAAAGAACTTCAAGCACCTCATCAATTCGATGCTTTGATCGAAAAACCACCGACAGCGTCGAAGCTTACCGAAGTTCTTTGTAGATTATGTCAATGGAAAGAGCCTATATCAAGTTTGAACTTCTCTCCGGCATATCCTCCACCATCTGGTCTACGCCAGGAGAGTTTACGTCTTGAAGACAGCCCTACTTCTGCTTCGTCCGGTTTTGCACATATGCCAGCTGGTAGTTTTAGAGGTTCAAGTCGCGAAGATTCTATCAGCTCGAGTCTTTTTGAGGATACCGAGGCTTTTCCAACTGATGATCTTCCTGTTGTCATTAATAGGAGGCCTACAGGCGATTGGGATGAGACTGGACTTGGTATCAGTAACGAAGTTGACATGATTGAAGATAATGAATTACCTAAACTTCTGCCACCCAACCTGCTTCCAAGCAGCCCTTCTCCAGTGCGATTAGAACACCGTCGAAATCTTTCTCGCCAACGATCATCTGAAAAAATGAAAGCGAAACGGGAAATTTTGGAGAAGAACCGCCATGAATGTGCAGAATCTGGTGATGATGAGGATGAAGTTTTGGGTGATGTTGCTGTACGGGAAAAGACTAGTCCAAAGGCTACCACTTCTCCAAAAACACATCGTGGCTCTAAGCTTGGTACAGAAATGATGCGCACGAACAGTCGTGGTAGTGTTGTGTCTGGGACAGAAATGTTAAGTTCTGACCTGATTGAGCCGCCACCTACCGTCACTGAAGAGGCGATTACTTCATCACCAACGTCAGAAATAACCCCAGCATCCGAGATTTCGGAGGCTACTTCAACACCCCCAGGTAAATCTCAGGGCCCCGGCGATAAAGAGGTTGATTTATTCAAAACGCCAAAACAATCACAGTCACAATTTTCATTCATAGACGAAGAAAGTACTCCTCGACCTACTTCAAAATCATCACAAACAGTTGTCGATGGCGATTTCCTTCCTACGCCTCGACCTACTTCAAAATCATCACAAACAGTTGTCGATGGCGAGTTCCTTCCTACGCCTCGACCTACTTCAAAGTCTTCGAACATGGGTGAAAACGATGATTATCTTAATGTGGGTAAAAGTTTAAAGAGAGATCGGTGAACCTTATGTGGTAAATTCTACTGCAAACACAACTCAGCTTACACAAATATTTTCTTTTCAATGTCATGTTATTTGCCTTCACAAGGCACATTACACCTCTAGCAGACTTTTTTCTTTGTTTACTTTGTTAATTTTATTCGAAGCGTACGAGCTTCTCCTTTTTGCCTCTTTGGACTCGACATGCCGTAGTCTACATTAACTGAACTTCATGACTCAAGCGTGGCGTTTGGGAATGGGTTGGGTGGGAGATTATGCATATCACAGGGCGTTTTTTTGTATTTTTGGCATCCTTTGATCAAATATGAATGGGCTCGGCTTTCACAGAGCAGATCGAATTGTGGGTTGATGTTTCTTTTGTTAACGATGAAGGGGATGGATGAATGGGGAATTGGGGGAACAGGGAGAAATTCAAATGTTCTCGCGGTTAAGTGGTCAATTTCTTTGCATTTGATAAGAAGAATGAGATGAATTGCTGCCACTGTTACATATGCCCGAGACGTCAATAGCTGACAAGGAAGATTTGTAGATTTGTTGGGTTTTGGGAGAGGGTTACTGTCAGGAGACGGGAGGAGAGTGTACTGATGACTGAATACATCGATGGGCGATGTGGACTGGGAATTTTAGTTTAAATAGCCACACACAAGACACAAGGAATGCATATGAGCATTGGCATTAACAATCACTAATGAGCTTTGTCAAGCCTGATATTATTATTTGCTTTGAATACGAAATTTAATGGTTTGTAATAGCATGGAGGATTATTTGATGTTGTCGTTTCCACCGAAGAGATGACAGACAGTACTTTTAGGTGATAAGCATTAAATAGCATTGGTGGCAGAAATTCTATGAGATACAAGTAACAAGGTACGAGAAAAATTGCATGATGTAGTGGAGCTTGTTCATTAACACAATTATCTTCCTCTAAACCACTCTGCCCTAGATAATGAAAAGCCCTATTTTATGTATTAGACTCTATCCTAGCGTGTTCATCAATACAAAACGCGTTTCGAATTTATATTCCCTTTATACTCATAGATAGTTCCAAGCAACTCAATCTCCCACAACAAGCTTTAAACTGGCCCAAATACCAATCCTCTATCTAAGCACCACCCATAGCTGCGCTCATGAAAAGCTTCTCCCTCTTCATCAACAAACTCAACACTATAGTCAACGCTCCAGCCGTAATAACCATAGCGTAAGTCTTGCTCATACTCTCCACAATCGCCTGAATGACCTCCTTTTGCTGTATCTCTGTCAAATTCTTCACAAACTCACTACCCGCCCCCGCAATCGCCCGCTGAATTTCCGCAGCCGGTAAATTGGGCAAAACAGCTTGAATTTTCTCTTGACTTCCATTGAGGAAGACGGAATTGGCAATTGCAAGAGCGATCGTTACACCGCCTACTTGTGCACAGGTGATGAAGCCGACGGCGGAAGAAACTAGTTCTTCAGAAACAACGGCTTGAGCAACGGAGAAGGAGGCTTGAGCGAATAGACCGACGCCGAAACCGATAAGGATGGTGAAACCGTAGATTTTGGCGATAGAGGTATCGGGGGTGACGTCGGCGAACATGAGGGCTCCGCCGATGAGGACGAAGACTCCACCTGCAGTGTACCATGGCATGTAGTAACCGTATGCGGAAAGAATGGCACCGTTGGATATGACTGCAAAGATCATCAGGATGATGAATGGCAGAAGACGTACGCCTGCTTCGAGAGCCGAATCGTTACGGGTGAATTGGAAGAAGATTGGAATCATATAAATAGGGATGAAGATGGCGGTTCCTCCAGCAGATGTCATGGCGAAAAGAATAAGCATTGTTCTACTTTTCAAAAATTCGATAGGGAAGATTCTGCGGCTGGTCGTGGTGAAGATAGTGAAGACTTGTTGGATGCCGAAGATGATAAACAAGATACCTGAGCAGACGAACAAACCGATAATCTTCCCAGAGTTCCAGGGGTAAGTTACACCGCCGAATGAAACGGCCATGACACCAGAGACAAAGGCTCCAATGATGAGTATGCCGCCGAGGTAATCAACCTCTTTTGCACGATGGAGGAGTGGAACACCCGGGCGGGGATCATAATTTGGTAGGAGGAATAGGTAGACTGGAGCGCAAGCTGCGCCAATGCAAAGATTGATGTAAAAAGCCCAACGCCATCCTGCAGAGGAATCTGTGAATGCACCTTTGATATTGTTAGTACACTTTCCTCGTATCAGTCAATGAAAGGATGAACATGAACCTACCTCCAATAATCGGACCAATTACAGTACCTAAACCCCAAGTCATACCAGTACCTCCAATATAAAGCGGTCTCTCATTGATAGTTGTAGAAGCGGCAAGTAGTGTCATTACACCCACATACGCTCCACTACCACCGAACCCACAAAGTGCCCGTCCAACAATTAGAGCAGACATATTGGGAGCACCACCGCACAACGCAGAGCCAGCCTCGAAGATAATAATCGAAATGATATATGTCCATTTCGCATTGAACTGACCAAAGATCTTTCCCCATACTAGATTCGTACTAGCTGCGCCGATAAGAAAGCCCACACTAAGCCATGAAAGTTTACTAACATCATTGAAGGTAACGACGATGTCAGCTTGGACAACTGCCACAATCGTGTTATCGAGAGCGAAGAGGAAACTGGAGGAGAGTATTGCGGCAACCACCAGAGCCCACCTCCAACCTGTAATATCTCGTACTGGAGGAGCATCCTCCGTTTGTTTGACTTGTGCTTTCTCTTGATCGATCTCTGAGATGGACGCCATTTCAGAGGAGATACCAGTTTGGTTGGGTGGAACGTTTAGAGACTTTGCTGAAGCAGCAGAAGACTCTGCAAGTTTCTCTGATGTAAGATCCGACATTGTTTAAATCTATTTGAGCGTGTCAGTCCAATATATCATGATATCTCTAGCAATGAAACATAACTCACCTTTCAGTTGAAGACTTGAAGAGTTGAAGAGACCTTTTCAAACTGTATTGAGAACCACCTACCGTACGGCTCAACCCTCAAACATGGAGATGGTGACACAATATATAAAATTCCAAGGGGAGCCGAGAGGTATGCTTAATTCTTGGGAGACAAGGGTCGGAGAATGAAGAAGGAAATACTTGACTGTGCTTCATAAGCCGTGAGATTCCTGAGAAAACCTTTACCGCTTTAGTCGGTATGACTCTTAATTTCAAGTGAGAGTTTTAAGAAGCGTCTACTCAGCGTCAATATCAATGTTCTTTTCTCCATAATAGTTCTGAACTTGAGCCAGTTGCCATCCAAATATGGGATTAATAGTCGTAGAGGATCAAGGGTTAATCCATAGTGCTTACACTGGAAGCGATGGGCCCGCAAGGTCATGGCTATTGACCTACAATGAACTAGGGAACACAATCAACACCAAGTTATAAATTGGCCTAACTGATCGGACTCCATAGACTTAGAATAGTCCGCGCGGAAGAAATGTTAGGCCAGAGGTGATACCGGATTTAATAACAAACACCAGAAGTGGAGGAATTAAGAGATATATGATCGGATTTTGGGCTATATCCGAAATGCGGAGAAATTCGGCGGAAGGATTGAAAAAAAAGAAAGTAATCGTCAAGCAAAGCTGGAATAAAAAAGATGATTTCTCAGCAGACAGCGGCTACGTATCTAATCTCAGCCAAAAAAAAAATCACTTTTGCTTTTACGATACAACTTCCATCACTAGAGGCAATTTCGCTGGAGCCGAGTAGGGCTGACATTCTTATCAGGACCAGATCCACGGAAGATAACTCCAGTGGAGTCACCTTAGCACGCGTGTGAGCGACATCGTCTTTTATTCATACTTCCAATAGCTGTGATACACATAGTCATTGATGACACTATTCTTGATCGAACATCCGTACAACGTCCAGTACATGGCCTCGATTCTTCTGCCGGCACCTTGATTCATCGTCAATGCTAGTAGTTTCAGACAATCAGGCATCAGGCTTTAGCATGATAAAACTTCCAAACAAATGTACTGGCAACTTTGTACGTAGTTGATACGTGTGTTGACTCCACGTATTGTTGCTGACTGTGTAGATAAATTTCTGCGGCTCGTTGTGAAAGTATGTGGGGGATGAGTGGGATCATCTCATGAACAGCAAAAGAGGGCTGAAATAAGGGGGAAACTGTGTGTCGTCCTCGTAAAAAACTAGAGAAACGAACCAAATAGCTTTCAAGATTGAATTACAGCATTTTCAAAACATAGAGAAAATAAAGTGAATAGGCATCGGACTCTCCGCTAGAAGGGCTAGATTGCTCAAGATTCATTAGATATGACGCTTTGTGCGGAATTCCACAGTCAAGTAGATTATCGCTACCATGCAATTGGACCTTGGAACGCCAAGTCTGTAGGGATCCATTGGACATAGACGCTGGGAAGGAAAATGTACGTGGTATCATCTTAAAAATCACGTCAGCACTGTCATTCCCTGACGTGAATCTTTTCACTCGAAATCGACCTGCCATTAATTAATAGGCTGAATTGGTAAATTTCGAACGTCCCTCGAAATTTGTGATACATTCGATGCCAAAATCCAGCCCAGATGTGAATCAACGCGTCCATTATTTCCTCATCGTCTTCCTTAACAGCCAATTGTGCTGGAATCCTATACTTCTTCTGAAATCTTTCGCTTGCAAGAGGCTGCCGAGCCATTGTTTTTAAAAAGGTGAATGTTTGAATGTCGAGGGTCTGAAGGCGTTGGGTAATTGAAATCACATCTGTCTTCTACTACTTACATATTCCAAGGTTGTCCCAGATGCCCTTACACACACATCAAGTTGCGCACTTGTGTAAAAACCCTCGATGTGCAGTTATGTTTTTTTGTTCTCCTAATAGCAGTTCTGGTATCATTTCCAGCTTTGTGAGAAATTCAAGCGAGGACATTCTGCAGATCGACAAATGGGTGCCTTTCCTAGATGAGCTGCTTCGAAGAGTCAGAACTCAAGGCCGGCGTGGCGATTGATAACATATTGGTATAATTCTCTACCGTCAGGCCAAATCAGAATGTGCTAGTAATGAGTGTCGAGGCCGTCGATTCATATCAGGAGGATATAGGTGATATTGCTTGATCGAATGTTTGTTTTTCATTTGGACTGTCGTAAAGGCGTAGCAAAGCGCTTGTGAGACCGAACGAAGACTAGACGTGGACGATTATGAGGTCCTAGAACGCATGCCTTTCTCTCCTCGCGACTAAATCTTTTTTTGCTGTCGCCCCTTGTGCTCACCCGTCTCACAAAACTCTTCGCAATTCGCTTTGATTTATAATGGTTATGAGCATTCACTCAAGGGTGATGTTCGTAGCAAATCATACTTGTCTTATGATGGCGGACAGAAGAGCTGGGCATCATATTGTTGAATCATAGCTTGTTTGCGAAAGCAATCGTTTGTTGCTGGAAAGGTATCTGCCCATGCCAGTAATGCATGAACGAACGAGCTGAGTTACCAAGGTGAATGACATAATCACGTGGCTTCTTATCGATTCAACATCCAAGGTAGTTCTAGACAGATAATGAGGTAATGAAGTCCAAAGTTCAAAGCTTATCATCTGCCGATGATATCCAAATGTAACCTTCCACTTTGACCTTGCTACGATGAAGATTATTTCCCCTTTGGTATAATTCTCGAAGATTTTCTCCAATTGTGTTCAATGTTCCCAAAACCCGATGTTTTCCCCTCATATTATATCTCTTGCCCCTCCTCATTGATGAAGAAGGAACTGATAAGGAATGATAAGAGATGATCCAAGAAGCATCTACTATCAACGTATTATCAAACTGTATCGAATATCTTCAAACATGAGGGGCTTGAGAGGGGAAAGAGTGATGATAACACTTCCATTCATGGTCATTTTGTGGACTAGTGATGATCTTCAGATAGCATAGACCTCATACGTGCATGACCTACTTTACTGTAGTCCAGTATTTGTACTACAGTTCCATCACGGTGATGTCTGTGGTCCCTTTATTTCTTCGTTATTCGTTCAGTCAAATCATCACCATACATCACACCTTTTTCACGGACTGCATCTTTCACTCGTCGAAACCATTGCCAATCAAGCATTTCTTTCGCTTGCTTATCACTAGTAATATTTGGTCTTTTCTTTACTTAGGATAGTCGAAGTGTGAGTGACTACCCATTAAGGTTATCATCTACACTATGGCGGACCCAATTGATGAAAAACATCAATCTACCGACTCGGATTATATCAAAAAGAAGTCACAAGACTTAGAGAGAAATGTTACCTTAGGTGAAGGGGAATTGCAAGATCCCATGTTCAAGCATGTTGATCCCAATGACGGCGATGAAGCGCTTAAAGCTTTTGCTGGACATGACGGTGAAGTTATCGTCATGACGCCAGAGATGGAAAAAGCATTGTTGAGAAAAATAGATTGGAATTTGATGCCGGTATGTCTCTTATCGAATGATGCCCATCGGAGTACTCATCATACATTCACAGATGCTCTGTGTTGTGTATGGACTTAACTATCTCGACAAAACTACACTTTCCTATGCGAGCATCATGGGGATGAAAACCTCGCTCGATCTTAAGGGTGATAATTATCAATGGCTAGGGTAAGAGCGTTCTCAGTTCGGGTTTAATCGCTTTGAGAAATTTGTTGATTAATCCATTGTACAGATCAATGTTCTACATCGGCTACTTAGTCTGGGAATATCCCACCAATCTTCTATTGCAGAGATTGCCACTCGCTAAATGGTCATCGTTCAATATTATAGCTTGGGGTGGGACCTTGTGTTGCATGGCCGCGACAAGCAATTTTGCGGGTGCCGTGGCTGTGCGCTTCTTTCTGGGGGTCTTCGAGGCTGCAGTGACCCCTGGTTTTACCCTTTTTACATCCCAGTGGTACACGCAAAGAGAGCAAGGCCTACGAACTGGAATATGGTTCAGTTTCAACGGTTTCGCTCAAATATTTGGTGGTCTCGTCGCTTACGGCATCTCAGTTGGTGTTAAAAAACACGGATCGACTATTGCTTCATGGAAGATTGTATTCTTGGCCATTGGTCTGTTGACAGTAACTATCGGTTTCATATTTCTGTATTTCATGCCGGATAATCAATTGAACGCCAAATTCCTTACTCCACAAGAGAGACTTATGGCCGTTGAGCGTATCAGAAAGAACCAACAAGGTGTGGGCAATAAACACTTTAAAATGTATCAACTGAAGGAAGCTCTTGCCGATCCGGTGACTTGGGCATTCGTATTTTATGGATTAGTAGCAGATATTCCTAATGGTAAGAAGGTTCTCAACGTCGAATCTCGTTCGGCTACAGTCAATCGAAATTGACAAACCACAGGTGGAATTTCCAACTTTTTTTCCCAGCTTATCGTTTCATTTGGCTACACTCCCGACGAATCACTTCTTTACGGAACTCCGGGTGGTGCTGTCGAAGTTATAGCCCTCATTGCTTGTGGTTATCTTGGAGATAAATATGGACACAGACTTCTCATCTCCATATCTGGTCTCTTGATAGCGATGCTAGGCATGATACTTATAGTTGCCCTCCCTTTATCCAACGACAGTGGTCGTTTGGCGGGCTATTACCTAACACAAGCTTCACCAACGCCGTTCACTGCACTTCTCTCCATGATATCGAGTAACGTCGCAGGTTATACCAAGAAAACAACAGTCGCAGCTCTGTATTTGGTTGCTTATTGTATAGGGAACATAATTGGCCCCCAGGTATTCAGACCAGCAGACGCGCCACGGTATAAACCAGCGGAAATAACCATCATTGTATGTTATGGAGTGTGTGCCCTGGATGTGGCTTTCATTGCTTGGTATTACAACAGAATGAACAAGAAGAACGAAGCGATTAGAGCCGCGCCAGGTTACAGAAAGCTAGATAAACAAGAGTTTCTTGATTTGACGGACAAGGAAAATCACGAGTTTGTCTATGCCCTGTAATTCTGTTAAGCTTATGATACCATTGAATCTATATCAGTGCATAGACTTTCATCTCAATTCTTATTTCATAGAAAGACAGAGGCCAATATCAAAAGGCTGAAGGAAAGCAGCGACTTAATTCCACCCACCAAATCAATTGGCATTGGTCACTGCTTATGTTGGGAAATTTTATAGGGGTTAGACAACACACAAACTATGCCAGTGTACCATACGCGTGCGTGCATCTGCCAAGAATTACCTCCTCGTCCGATTTTAAGCTTTTCTGCCAGCATAATTGTACCTCGGGGCTTCATCATAATCACGAGAACAACCGATAAGATACAATGGAATGTTACCATTCATTGCATAGAATCTCGAATGGGGTACAAGAATTTTCGCTCAAATTGGGAAAAGATTGTTAGCATTAGATACTCGTGTTGACGAATTAGCATCAAGATAATGTTGCAGCCTGTGTTTTGATGTAACCTCATAGAGATTATAGGATCTATGAAAGTCGCATGAGCGTGAGTGGTAGTGGATCCTAGTTGGCAATCATCAATAAATCTTGCAAAAGGAACCCGGGTCTATCCTTCCATCTGGGCACTCGGTAGCGTTTTCAGATCACGCGGCGTTATGGGATTGGGATGACTGCATCGAGAAGGGAAGATATTCGCAAATACTGGGCACTGAAATAGATCGGATTGTCTAATAGAATTGGATCGAGGAAGAACAACCACACCAGGAAAGTCCTAACGTGAGAATTTTACTTGGTTCTTTAAATGTGGCCCCGGCGAGCTGTGATGTTAATTCACATAGAAAATCGAAAATCTAGAGACATACAAATGTTCAATGTTATACAATCTTTTCCAAATTCAACACAGGCTAGAACTTCAAAACGTTCTAAAAGTGTGGAGAAATGAACGACTGGCCCGGTACAACGCGATCAACCACTGTTTCCTCTTTGGAATATGGAACTGAATGCTTTATGTCGTGTACATGGGAGATAATCCATGCAACCATGTGTTTAAGCTCCAATCGAGCATCAACTCGACACTGATGCCGAAACCATTCCTCTTTCAAACAATTTCTCCGAAGCCTCCATTCTGGCATTCCCAAAAGAATTCTCCGCTCAAACAGGTTTTCAGATGCAATTGGACCGCATACGAAAACATCTTGTTTCTCGTGTCTTCTTCAAGATACATTCGTAGCTGTGTTATGATTTTCTGATGCCAAGTCGAACCAGTGGCTTCGAACAGGATAGCTGAAAAGGCGTCGTTCATTCAAGCCTCAATAAACTAGTTTTGGGGTTGGTAGGACCTGGAAGCGAACTATGCTTGTTTGGCGCAGTATCAATCATGCCTTGTTGGTGGATTTTGGCAGGGGGTAAATATCATCCAATCATATTTCTCCAATTGGTCGGGCATCTCGTTTGGATAATATTTCTACGAGGTACATACCCTACTCGTGTGCTTTTTACTCCTGTGGGCCGGCGAAGTGGTAGTTGGCCCCCGGAAAATTCTTGGAAACCATCGGGTAATTAGGACTATCGAGAGGAGGATTTTAACAGTCATTAGCATGCAACAGCTTTGTGCAACTTACCAGTTTCCGGTATTTTACTGTCTTTGAAAGGGTTAATGACTAGGAGGGGTAACCATAACTAACCATATCTAGAATTTGCTAAATGCATCCCCATGCTCGTCCAGACTTTCGGGCAGGATGGTCTGTCGGAATATTTACCAGGCACTTCACCCTTTACCATTCCTGTCACTTTTCTGAGCATCTTTTGCGAGATCGTTTCGAGATTTCCCTGGTAGATACACTTCGAAACCCCAGCACATACATATTCAAAAAGCTGGATGCCTACCCCATGCCTGTAGGCCGAAAGTAAAACGCATAACACACATCTCATTTGATTTGTTAATATGCAAAGCATGTATATCTGTATGATGTATCTTTTTCCTAGTAATCTACGGCTGGTGGCAGTTCTTTCATCTAAGCTTCGGTGTCCTTCGACTCCAGACTTTTCTCTCGTCCTTGGTGAACCACCACTTCAGCCTCAACCAGCAACTAAAATGCATTTTCAAGACAAAGTGCATCGCAAGACATTGGGCATGTGACGATTTTTAGTTTGGTTTTTCCTCAATTAGGAATTGGTATTGGTACTGGAAAGGAGAGAAGAAGATATGCATCTTCCTCGATTCATTGCCGCAGCTCTGGTAGCAAGACAATCGGTGATGGTGTTGCCTTCAACATATTGTTCTCCTGACTGCCGTAAGTTCGATTTACTATTATCAAATACTGTAAACAGACCAAGATAGCATTGGAGTAAAGGAGGTCACAGAACTGATAATCATGCAGCGACATGCAGAATCGAAGCATTGGCATTCAATAGCACGACATCGTGTGCAGAAAACTCAAAATTTATCACCAGCTGTGGGAACTGTCAAACTTGCGTGTTGACCTATTCAATTGAAAACCCAGACGTCAATACCAATCAACAAGAGATAATACCTCTCATCTCCACGCAATTAAATAAATGTCTCAACACGCCGGGGGGAGGGGAGATACAGCAGTACGCATTGCAAGTTTCAAACTTAACAGCTTTGTATTCGCGAATAGTTGGGACTGGGTCTTCTACGACTTCTGGAGCGACGGCAACAAAGACGAGTTCGTCGACTACGACTGGACTAGTTAATTTGGTGACAACGCCTGCTAGTAGTTGGTCTGGGAGTTTAATGAGTGATTCGGGGGATTGGACAACCGTTTTGAGTACAGCTACTTGGGCAAGTGCTTATTTCAGTGCACTCTCTGAAGGTATAGAACTATGCTCTCTCTCTTCAACCTTAAGTAATCTTGGTAAATGTATCATTCTAATTCTCAAAACAGCATCGATATCTGCCATGAAAGCATCATCATATTCAAGGGCCTCCACAACCTCTATTTCATCGACTCCAACCTCAGATTCCATATCAGCATTAATTCCTACCCCAACTCCGGCCACGAACTCCGAAACCAACACTACTTTCAATTCCACTATTCCCCTGGCAACTGCCAACACCACGGCCCCTTTAAGCAAGACTTGGATAATAGGCCCCGTAATCGGTTCACTCCTCGGCATGTCTACCGTATTCATAGTAATCTTTTTCACTCGTCGCAAACAACATCGCGAATTCCTTTTTCAACAACATCTTCTCCGCTCACGCCATATCCCAATCGATATCGAACCCTATAAGAATTTCGGCGGTCTTCATAGTCCGGCAAGTACGAGTAGTCATAATAGTTATGGTGATGGATATTTGGGAACCGGAGGAAAAGCACAATTGCACGGGGAGAGTATGGAAATGAGAGAGTTGCAAGGGAGAGAAATAATGGCGCCAGTAGAATTACCGGCTAGGGAACCGGTGGGGAGTGAACTGTTGACACCGATTGGGAAGAGTTTTAGGAGGAAGAGGAAAGGGGAAGCAAGACCTGTGTCGCCATTAGTTTCAACGGGACTTGAAGGTTCAGGCGAACAAAAATATGAAAAGGGGGAGACGGATATAGGAACTCAGAATATACCGCGGATAGTTTTATCCCAAGGAAACACCAATGAAGTAAGAGACGAAGGAGGGGAGAATGATGGAGACGAAATAGTCGAGGAAGTCGAATGGCCATTGCCAATGAGTCCCTTACAAGCATTGTTCAAGAAGACAGAGATGAGGGATGGGAAGGCAGACGCTGATGAGGTACGGCATGAGACTTATTATCATCCCTGAATAAGGCTTGAAGGAAGCTACAGAGAGCACGAATATATTAAAGTAAAAGTCTCATGAGGAGTCAACTGCGGTTCAAAACAGGCGCCACAGGAAAATCAGATCTCACTTGGCCCTGGATCCCACCGATGAGTCCTGAATCATTCGATCCAACAAAGATCCAAATTCGGAGGGAAGGATCATAGCATGTACAATGATCAGTGCTGGCAATCCCAACCGCGCGAAAATCCCAATATCAAAGATTCATACATACCGAATCCCAAAATGTTCGATCATCCCGAAACAAGCTTCGGGACATAACAAAACCCACTTATACACACGAATCGGCTTGAAGCAAGTTCACATACCATATAATTATGTCATGTGACATACCAACCAGACACAAATAATTCCACTAATACCAATACCCTATTGCATATACGCTTGCAAATAATGCACCTTCCGTGTCACAATAATCAATGTACCAATCAAAGCGAGCAAGAGAGTGAGTGAATCAATACCCATATAATATCAGTTTCGGCTGTATTCAGACTTCCCATATGATGAAACGAGAAGTTGACCAATAATAAAAAAAGAACATGACCTGAGTTTTTGGTGCTTTCGCCCGTGACTTTGGCTATTTGAGATGATGTTGATGAGAGTATGTATCAGGAGACGAGATGAGGTTAGGTTTTCGGCAATTTTTTTTTATTTCAAACGAACGAGATAATGATGCACGAGCTAAAATATAGTTCCATTTTCTGTGAACCATTTCACTGATTCCACTCACTCCAGTGATCGACTGTTATCAACTTCGATACGAAAGATCAGAATCATATCATGTGACCCAGATCCATTAACCACATCATCTCCTTCCCTTTTCAAATCTCCTCAAAAAACTCCCCCAACAGTGCATTTGTCTCATCACTCTTCTCTAGTTGAATCCAATGACCACCTTCCCATCTTTCAACTCTAAAATCTGGAATGTAAGGTTTCATTTGCGAAGGGAAATCAGCGCCAGAGCTAATAAAATTGGTAGACGTTACGAGGAGAGTCGGTTGGTGAACGACTGTGCGCTCTTTGGGGATTGCTGAGTGTGGAATTTAGTTTTAATTAAGAATTGAGAGCTAATATGGGGGAATAAGAGGAAAGAAGGAAAGTAAAAATGGAAGAAGAGGGAAGGTGATAGTACCTTTATCATCATCTTCGTTAATCCCATGAAGTTGCATAGTATACCAATTCTTTGCAGCGCCGAAACCACCATTTTTCGGCGAGAATATATTCTTGAAATATTCCACGTCCTGATTGTGATATATCTTCAGCATGGATACTTGCATCACGTTTTTGACATAAACATGAAAAGAATTATCTTGACTCACCTCCCTTTTTACAAAATGCGGATATGGAGCTAACGTACTCCCCTCGAGCCATTTGCGAAAACCGCCAGTGGCTCCCATATGTTCTTTACCTAGCTCATTATCAAGGCTATAATACAATGACATAACAGATTCGGGCTATGTTGATCATCTGTTAGAACTTTGTCTTTGGCATAACCGAACGCGGGGGAGATTAAAAAGAACCGTAAGAACTTACATTGTTGTCCAACAACTCTGTACTATCCTCCTCATCCATCAAAAAGAAATATCCAAAGATTTCAAACCCGGCCATCTGCTTAACTTGAGCATTGATCATTCTCACCATGTCGAAATTGAAAGCCGGTCCATCAGGTGCCTGATATCCCACATCTAGAAACACTAATTTCTTGAATATTTCCGGATAATAGTTCACCATGCGTGAAAGCATAGCACTTCCCCAATCATGTCCTACACCTAATACTTTATGAGATGCAGAAATGGAGTGTAAAGAGAGAATTTCATATAGGTCCGAGGCCATGTCTTTGAATTTGTAGGAATGGGCTGACAGCGGTTTGGAGGTGCCGCCAAATCCAAGAAGGTCAGGAGCAATGATTCCATAGCCTTTCGCGGAGAAATAGCTAATTTGATGGCGCCAGTCATTGGATGAGGAGGGAAAGCCATGGAGGAAAAGGATATAAGGTTTTGATGGAGATGAGGGCTGAATATGAATGTACGAGTAGGTAAATGAGCGAGTGGTGGTGTGGGTTCTTGTTGGGAAGTTTGAAGATGCCATTTTGTGGAAAGGATTAAAGTTTGCCCGGAGAAGAATAGAGTGGCAGTTATTCTGAAGAAGACGTTGAATAAGTAGTTATATACATATACTTATTGTACGACATCAACATCTTCATACATGGCCAAATGATATATCTCCGGAAAGTGTTCAGGCGTACGTGATTGTGATTGGGCACGGCGCTCGTGTCACCCAGAAAACCCGAGTGGGGTTATCGTGCTTCGGGTTTCAAAAGAGCCCGGAAAATCATGGGTATATGTGGGGAAGGGATTTCCGAGGGATTTGGTGATAGGAAGGAGGAAGGTGGATATGTACCAAGATATCAGCATGTCAGCATGTCAGCATGGTATAAATCCTTTATGTGGATGTCAGTGAATGAATATGTTGAGTAAAGTGGAGTTGATTGGCAATACCAGTATCTGTGCATTATTACTGCATCTGAGATGCATCACACTCTTCGATTCCCGTGGAACATTGATATAAAAAAATCAAAAAGAGTTGGGATACATATCCCAGAGTCCCATGTAATCCTGCGACCAAAGATCTTCCATTTCCATTGGCATAAAAGCTGACATAGAAGCCATTTGGTCTGTCTCTGAAATTGGCTGTTGTTTTTCTTGAAAATCATCGATACAGTTGGAAGTAATGGTAGTGGGCGCATTGAATCCCGGCTTACGATCCACCCATGCTTTAAACATCTTCATGACCTTTTCTGAACACGTGAATATATTTTCGGAATCACTACTGGTTCTTTCCCAGGCGGCCTCGGCTTCTGATTCTTTCAGACTTTGTCCTAGCACATCCAAGATTCTTCCAGGCGCACAAACCCTCCTGACCATGTCGGTATCCCATGCTGGATCTTTAAGCACCGTCAAACGATATAAAGGGAAGAAAACTCCTCCGAATTGTTTCCATACTGGAAGTGGTAATCCTATAAAATGTGAGGCTGGTGAGTTGAGGAGGATGTCAAACCAAGCTTTTATGGAGTTGAGACAGCAATGAAGTGATTCTATTCGAGATAGTGAGGAATCTATAGATGAAGATTCAGTGGAGTTGGGAAGATAGATAGCAAACTCGTGAATCATCACTTCTGCGCCGTATATTTGAAGATTCAAAGCTCCTTGGAAGCTGTTAGCACATAGTTATAGCATTGAACTCTCTACCTCCGAGGTGTACTTACTATTTTCGTTCAAATGCGAGGGTATCTTTTTTTTGACCTCAGCCAGTTGGGATTTGAGAGTTTGGATATAGAGCATAATAAGAGTGGAACTCCCAGGTTGGTCTGGTGTTCCATCGCGGATGAGCTTTATATATGATTCTGCCGTCATACGCACAACGTGTTGAAGTCGCGCTTGGTTGATTAGAAGATCATCAGATGGATCTTTCCTTTCTTCTAGTTTTGATAAACATTTATCAAGATAAGGACACCAGACTACGCCTTCCAATTTTTTGTGGAAGGTTGAAAGACTAGAAGTCTTGGAGTTAGCCTTGATCGCTTTAGGGGGATCTATTTAGACGAACGTTGAGGTTAGGTAGTAGCAGGCTATGACTAGACGACGATGCTCCATATTTCGAGTCATTGGTACCTCCATCATTTCATGATGACGAAATTCATGTTCCAGCCCCAGAATATGAGACTCGTCACTGGTAGGTTGATGAAGTTGTAAATCAATCACAAGTGTAACGATAAGATTGGAAAATAGAGTCATGAATGGCGCGGTTCGTATTTGATACTGGCCCCTAGAACAATAGTGAGTTACATGGGTTCAGCATTAAGACTATAGCTTACCATCCAACAAAACAAACCAAACCCAATAACAGATCTAAATTTCTCTTTCCTTCCACTACAAGTTCTCGAGCTGCAATTTCTCGGATTACTTTCCCAAGTGTAATTTGTCGTTGGATGACCGTTGATGACATTGTCATGATACATAACCAAAAGAAGGGGCGCTCTTGTCGCAACTGGCGAGCAGTCATGCCATCTTGAAACTGTATAAACGGAAAATGGGGGAGATTTCTAGTACAAAATGAATGAAAGTATATTTCTGCTTCTTCTATTGTTGGTTCCGCACCTTCTGGTAAAGTGTATGGATACGTTGGACTTGCGCTCGATGCCGGTGTGGGAGGAAGATGAGCCGCACCTAAATCTGTAGGTGCAACTTCATCGGAATCTCTCGCCGAAGTGTTCACGTCAGCAGAATGTAAATCTGATGCATGTTTATCAGAGGTTCGAACTGTGAAACTGTTGAGGGCATTCTCGACAGCAGGATTATTTGGTGAGATAGTCCGCAGTAAAGATACAAGCCCGTCTAATCTTTGCTCAAGACGTTCTGCAGTCACGCGTGGTTTTTGTCTCCGTTTCACCGGAGCAGTAACGCATCCTTTCTTGAGCCTACCACATCTAGACAAGTTAGTCTACGGAGACACAGCGACTTCGTGATAGAGATACCTCTCACAAATTCTTTGGTTACTACCAAAGTTACATTTAGTTTTTGCCTTGGCACAATTAAGACAAGCTCGTCCGTAGGGACCTGAACGTTCCGTTTCCGTCGAGTCTGTCATTTTCAATCTCAAATTTATTTGGAATGGGGAAAAAAAGAAAACGAGAGACAAATCATGGGGATCAAGAAGAAAGTAATTGTTACAATGGACAAGAAGGATGCTGCCGCTCGGACAGTGAAACTCCCGTGTCCATCGGAGCTCGGGTTTTGAATCTCCGATTTCTTTTTCTTTTATCCAATCAGCGGTCGTACCTCATAGAGCTGTCACCCGTTCTGCTCTCGAACTTCATTTTTTCAGTAATGCTTAGGAATTAAAGAGATTCAAGTCAAACTTCCGCTCATTATGGAATACAGACAATCGCCTTGTGTGTGAAGCATTATCAAAGTAATAGAACGATAGAGCCCATTGCTTTAGACGCAATGCATACTGTAGCGACTAACTTGTGGAATAAGTAATCGGTCTGGGATACTGTCTCCTTCACAAAGCTCTCTCTCACTCATATGTCTCTTTCATAAGCGAGGTATGAATTCAGAGAAATGCCGTGCAAAAAACTCGTCGTAGTTAGAGGTACTAAAGATCTTGACTGCCTCCGATTCAAGCACTCAGCGAAAATAAATGTCTTTCATCATCGATTGTATGAGATATCGAAGAGGCAGGCACCATGTCGAAATGGTCCTTCTCCTCCTCAAAGTTTGTGAAAGTATACTAGGCGAGAATTTCAAGCTGCCTAGCTGATCAACTGATTGAATGGTTCATGGCTGCTGATTCATTCTTTGTGTCCATGTTCAACAACTTCGAAAAGTGGGTGGGATGGAACTCGAATTAGTTCATGGGCTTCTAATATGCTAGGTGACAACGCGGAAGAAACCCGTATAAAACTGTTGAGCAAGTAGTCCATTTGTGTATGATTTTCACCTTGATCAAATTCGGGGGATCCAATTGTTTACCTCTTAATTTTGAGGATCAATATACTGCTGGCATACAACTGAATACTGAATTATAATGTCATCCATGGATAAATTATTCCGTAACCCTTTCCAGACATGCACCGATTCCCCTCTTTGCCCCCACCAACCCCGCGTACTGTGCTAGTTCATACATAGCTGCAGTCGTCGATCACACGTCACGTATCTAAATATTGTATCCATATAAACTAGACGGGTTGGTAAAACAACTACATCTTGTACGAGTATTTCAAACATAGTTTCATAGTATCACTAATTCTTATAAGCTAGTCTTATAGTCCCAAAGATGTCATCCTCTTCATCTCCACTACCCCCAACCCCATCGTTCTCCTCGCTCCCTCTCCAAGCTAGTGGCCCCCGCGGCAATGCATGGGGCCTACATGGCCCTACCGACCAGCTCGGATGTCTCAATCGTCTCACTCCCGAAAACACCATTGAAGCCGCCAAGGAAATAAAATACGGCATTCGAATATCTACCGACTGGGCTTTAGACAAACCCAAAGTTCCCTGCTTTGGACGTGTACAGTTTGAACAAAAGATCATACATAAAAGTCCAAGAACTGTGAATGATGATGTGCTAGTATTGAATACACAAAGTAGTAGTCAATGGGACGGATTTAGACACTTTGGTTAGTTCTTCAGAAACGGATTCGAAAATTGGCGAATGACTTATGCGAGAATTTATACAGGATATCAAGACGCAAAGGTTTACTTCAATGGGTGCACCCAAGAAGAAATCCACAACTCGACACGAAATGGAATCGACGGCACGTAATCTCGCACAAGGCCCTATCCACACGGTTCACCTGCTGACAGCCTCTGCTTGTAGTCTGGGTAGAAAATGGCGGTATAGTCGGTCGTGGTGTCCTTCTTGACTACGCATACTGGGCTGAGTCCCAAGGTCGTACTGTCGACCCTCTAACAACAATCAAAATACCCCTATCTGAGATCAAAGCTGTGGCCGAAGCTCAAAATGTCACATTTCATTCAGGCGACATCCTCTTTATTCGTACTGGATACCTTCGTGCTTGTAAGTCTTTCAGATACTCTGATGATCTTCGAGATTTCCAATAGTCTGGATTTCAACCCGGAAAACAAACAAGATGCTTTGAGCTTCTAAATTCAATTAGAATAACTCTTGCAGATCTAAATCTTTAACCCAGTCTACAAATCCAGACTATTGGTCATTGATTCTCAGTTTCGTTTCTGTCATACGGACTACTAACACTTCTCCCGCCTCATTCAGTCGAAGCTCTGTCTTCTTCCGAAGCTGCTACTCTCGCCACCGCTTCCAAAATGACAACAATAGGCCTTGAGGCCTGCCCTGAAGTATTAGAATGGCTATGGAGTCATGAGTTCTCCGCTGCTGCTGGAGACCAACCCGCTCTAGAATCTCTTCCTTTCGACCTCACAAATCAACACTGGATGCACGAATGGCTCCTTGCCGGATGGGGAATGCCAATTGGAGAGCTATTTGATTTGGAACGGTTAGGAGAGGAGTGTAGAAAATTGAAGAAATGGACGTTCTTTTTTAGCAGTGTACCTTTAAAGGTATGTTTATGAGCTATCTCTAGCACAGTTTATTGCCTTCACTAGATCACCATTTCATTTGTGATGTGTTGGAAAACCACCGAGTTAGGAGATGCATATCGGTAATCGAAATTCACAATCAATGCCAATGCTAACAAATGACAAGGTACCGGGAGGTGTTGCGAGTCCTCCAAATGGGGTCGCTATTTTGTGAGGCATTGCTGTATTCAAGATACCAGTACATGCATTTCCGATTATGGCAACCTACTCAAGCCATTCGATTTGGTCCCGTTCACGCGTCGGAAATCTTCCTTAGAAATGAGAGAAACAACTAGCTTATGATCAAACTCACTACCTACAAGATCCTGCAAGAGACAGTACAATGAGAATGCGAACTTTATTGGAGGTGAATTTTATGAATAGTGAATATAGCAGCTTGTTTTAAGCTTGGAGTAGTATAGGAAAAATGGGTATCTACATTTCCGTGAGAGTGATTATAATCTACACTGATAATATCCAATAATTATAAACCATGCATCGCGTTGAATTGCGTAGCACCCATCAAGAAAACTCCCCCTATAATATGAATGTAACCTATAAAAAGATTGCTATGACAAAGAATGTTTTAGCTTGGAGACAGGTCGATTGGGTCCGTCACGAACCGAGCCTCCAAAGCATCCCGTACTTCGAATTCCTCGAGTGCGGCCCCAAATCTACAATTGTTAGCTCATTCAGACCTGGTATAAAAACAAAGAATCAAGCACACGTACCCGTAGCATCTGACTTTAGGTAAAAGCTCTTCACTCATGTTCTTCAGGTCCACATCCGTTAATTCTAGAAATCGTGGATGTCCCAATACCATACCCCATGCCATAACCGGTGTAATCTCTCCATTCAAGTCTAACCTCTTACTCAAATCTAACAAATTCGCTAGATCGCTCTTGCTCAAATCCCATGTCTTTTGTTTTGGAGGAACCCCGTTCATTCCATCTGATTCATGACTATGTGGCAGACAGTGCCCAAAAGGTATATCTGGGTGCATCTCCATATCAGATTCGGGAGGACAAGTAGCCATTAAAGCATGGCCAGAGAAAAACTCTCCATCAGCATCGCTGGATCGTTCGACTAAGAATTGCATGTGATCCATGCAGGGTCTCTCGAGTCTGATATCAGTATGTTGCCGTTAGCTATTGTCGGGGAGGCGATAAGAACGTTCTGGAGGAATCTTTGCCATACGTTAAAACAAAGTCAATTCCTGCTTGATCATAATCCACACCTTGAACTTGTTGATGCCCCATGCTGCTATCATTTCCATTGTAGAATCGATGCGCTCCTCCCAGCTGAGGTGATCCAGCATCGTAATAGGTACTGTTTGGATTTGAGTTGGAAGAGTGGCTTAGAGGTGGAGGACTGAATGATAAAGAGCCTGGCGCATAACTGCCGGCCTGACTATCACTCGATTTATATCCTAAACTCGGATTATTTGTAAATTCGTCGACTCCCCCGCTGCCATTCCACGATATACCATGTTGCGCGAGAAGTTGCTTTAACTGTCGATTTTCTTCTGCGAGGGATTGTTTACTTTGAGTGACGTTGCTAAAATTTTCTTTCAATCGAAATACTTCTTGCTCGAGGGCTTTGATATATAATTCCTTGCGCTCTCGGTGGGTTCTAGGAGACATTAGTGAAAGTCCAAATCCTATTCCTCATACCAGTATACCTCTGAGCTTGTCGATTTAATTCCTGTCGCCTTGTCAACGCAGGTTTACTATCGGGTTTGGGCCCTCTTCTTTTCGGTGTCGAGCCGTCGACTGTTCTGAAATTTAGTTTCCAATTGGAATAAGTTGGGATGAATCTGGAGAATCATACCCCGCGTAGACTTCTTTTCTGTGAGGCCCTTGAGGAAACTTAAACTTGACGAAAGAGGAGATTTCCCTGCTTCTGATTGCCCACTGGCATAATCGCAATTTTCGGTTTCCGCGGTAGACATCGTAGCGTAATTTGATAAAGTTGATGAGAAATCAAAGATATGCCTATCTTATCAGCGTTGTTGTTGTTGTTGGTGTTGTAGATCTTAAGGCGTGCGCGGAGAAGCGATGAAGGGGCGAGGTTGTCGCAAGTTGGTTATCGATTGATTAGCAGCGTGGCATACCTACAGTAACTCGATAGTCTTCTCTGAAATTGGATTGAACAATTATCGATTATGTCGGACCAACAGTTTCAATCTTTATTCTGGAAATTGTCCGCGGGGCAATGGACATTCGAAAGACAAGTTCAATGATTGGATTGATCGCAAGGACGGGGCCGATAGATATATCCCCGTTATGATGTAGGTGTTTCTATATTGACTTTTCGATGTTTGGTCGACGCGATTAAGTCTCTCTCTTGAAGATCATTGAGGGCTCTTGGATTTAAACAAGGTCAGCAATTCAATTCAGGAAATAAGTCAAGAATCAAGAACGAATACCCAAACGGCAGCCGCGCACTGGCTTTCGAGACTGGGAAGATACTAGGTAGGTATGCTTACATACTTGGTAGGGACATATGATCTTTCCTAGGTAGGCTCATAGGCTCAAAGGCTCATAGGTAGATCGATCCACTCACTATTAGTACTTGGACTGTGCTGACGGTCTAGCCAAGGTCTTCGTATTCCATGAGAAACTTTGGATATCGTGATTAATAAGTTCTGGAAGTGCTGGCTAATTCCGCCTGTGACTACTCGACTAGCTGTGTACGTACTCGACGAGTGACGAAGTGGTGGTATATTGGTGCCGAGAGGACTCGAGGTTGTATCCGGCAGCAGTTTGTCCTCGATGCATATGGTCAGACATCAATATCCGGTAGAGATCATCCAATATACCGACAGGGCTGAGAGTTTAAGGAGGGGTCGGAATGGTTATGGCAGAAATATACGAGAGAGACATGTATTTAGTTGTCGATGGCAGCCTTGAGGCATTTGATGGAACGCATTTTGAACGCTCGAGATATCTGAAGGATGAAGTTAACAGCCACGACTGAAAGGAGAGGGAAGTCGGAAGCCAATCGTTCCGGCAAGTGCCCCTCCGTTATCCGTTATTGGAAAAAACTGGTAAAGTTGGTGCGCAGGTGTGGCGACCACTTCTGCATAGCCTGGGCGTACGGAGAAGTTCTCAAGCTTCACATCGTTATGAGTTTTGCACGAGTTCGGGACAAAACAAGCTTGGGAGATGCCCGGTGAGTTCTAAATTTTGATGATTCATTGTACGTGAGGTCTAATCATCCATCTCCGGGCAAAACTGTCGAAGATGCTCTTTTCTATGTGTACCTAGTCTCCTAGTCACGCTAGTCTTGAGTGGTGTAATCAGGTAATGATTCTATCTCCGGCCAAAATGATAAAGATGCGATGCTTACTTTATTCATAAACTATCCATCGTCCTCATTTGTTAAATCTTGACCTTGATCTGCTACCAGTTGATCGAATGGTGGATTGGCAAACTATCTCCACATACATACAATACAGTATTCAACATCCCTGAATCCCCGTACGTTATCAGCATCGCATTTATTATCCCCTCTCCAACATTTCCATCGGCTCTCACCTCTCACGCGACCCAAATCACATCCCCATAAATGCATCTCATCTATCGTACAAGCACTCAAGGCCAAGCTTGTGGAACTGGTTTGAGTAACGCTTGGTTATTTATGATGCCCGTGTGCTGAGCTCCATATTTCCATGAGTAAGCAACATAGAAGTAATGAGTGAGGTTTGAATTTCTCTTGTGATGTGTTGTCTGCCCCTCATCTCATCCCTAGTCTATGAAATTTCAAGACAACCACAATGAGTCTCGATGTTGTATACACGAGCATTCGTGGATTTCTCATTGTGTTACCATGGGCCCTCGAATTGGTCCTCATGGACCTCATAATCTCTTTCCTCTTACCCGTCAGCTATCTTTTCCCTAACTGGGTGTACAATGCGTCGTCGTTCGTCGCGTTTACAAACTGGAATTGGATACAAGTCATTTTTGAGGTCTTCAATGGAGGCAAGATTACCATTTCTGGCGACACTCTTCCGGAAGGCGAAACCGCGATTGTCATTGCAAATCATGTCAGTTGGACCGACTTCTATATGATTCAAGCACTTGCTATCAGAGCTGGCATGCTTGGAAGGTGTAGATGGTTTGCCAAGATTGAATTGCGATGGGTTCCATTACTTGGATGGGGGATTTGGGGAATGGGTATGCCCATGGTCAGTAGAAATTGGCTAAAGGATAAGAAAGAGTTGGATCGAGTTTTTGCAGGAGTCGTAGTGAAAAAATGGCCACAGTGTAAGCTATGCGTACTTTCCACCCCCACTTAAGGTAATTTAGTCGTGCTAACTCATCTACCTTCCAGGGCTCATCAGCTTTAGTGAAGCGACACGATATACCCCCAAGAAATACGAAGAAGCAAAAAAATGGTGTAAACAAAACAATCGACCTCTCCCCAAGCACCTTCTGTATCCACGAACCAAAGGCTTCGTAACAACAGTACAGCATCTGCGAAAGGCTAAACACGTCAAAGCTGTTTATGATATGACGATCGCGTATTCGCATCATAATAAATGGCATCAAGCACCAACCATTTGGGAATCTCTCAGTTGCGGAGACTTAAGTGGAAAACGAGGATACAAATTCCATGTGGAAGCCAAGCGATTTTTATTGGAGGACTTGCCAGAGACTGACGAAGGATTGGCAAAATGGTTGGAAACTAGATGGATAGAGAAAGGGGAGTACTTGGAAGAAAAGAGGGAAGAATGGTCCAGAGCTGGTAACGGACATAAGACAATCACGGCATAGTTGTCGAAGCAGTGTTTTTATCATTTCTCTTGTTTGGACATCTAGCTGTTGTAGATTAGACGAGCGCATCTGTTTTTTTTTTTGTTTTTTGTCGCTTGATTGGATTCTCTCTAGATTGAATTCACTCCAGAGTTTGAGATTGCTTGTATTATATTTGCATGCAAGCAATTGCGGAATGTTTGTTAGAGTTCTTAGAGTTAGACTGGATGAGAAGCATTCCTTTGTTCTTGCCATCATCAAGCCTCGAGAATATGTCCCTCAATCCCCGCACGCAAATTATTTTCCGAACACAAAGAAAAGTATTTCCAAAATGCTTTCTCAAAACGTTCCATTCCAAAGCATTCCAAAGCATTGGGGAGTAGTGCTGCTTATTGTGTACTGAAATTGGAATAATCACAAGTTAACAAAGGTATCCATGCTTCGTTCTCAATTCTGGAGGCAATCTTATATTTCCCGATGAATCAAATATGTCTTTCCTCATTTCCATTTCCATCCAATTCCTGATCTCGATCTTTTCAAAGATCTCAGCCATCGTCGATCATAACCTCAAATAGTATACCGAGATGGTCAATTGACTTCAGCACATTCTCAAGCACTGAGTCACCCAAACACAATACTCCTTAAACAGTCCCATATATTGAAAGAAGACAAAATGCCAACAGGCGCACTTTCAATATCCATCCCCGACACACCCACTACTCCAACAACTACTACAGAACACTCCGCAACTCGCCCAACTTTCTTCCCCACAGTTGCTTGGTGGAGACTTTTCCCAAGGCCAAGATTCCCGAGCTATTATTCCTTGAATTGTAACACTCACGGGTACAGAAATGACACTCATGACGAAAATGGAACGACGACAATGGAAGAAGGCTTATTGAGCGACGGCGAAAGAGAAGATTTTGATGGGATGATTCCTAGGGTTGCCATGCAAAGTGGCTCAGGATCCAGTTATTGGAAACGGGTCAGTGGTGAAGGGCGGAGGATAGGAAGGCTGAGGCTAATAGTGGAGATTCTGGGTGCTGTCGGGGTTGTTGTTGCAGTCGTCGGGTTAGTTCTCTTATTTTTTGGGTAGCAATTGGAGAAATATGTATGAGGCTGCGGGATGTGAATTGAAACGTGATTGAACTGATTCCCAGCCGTGAAGGGTGGTCAGCAGTTGGTTGGGATGGTCAAGAATTGAAAGAGATGTCGGAAAGAAAATAGTAGGACAAGCTGATGAAAACGTATAATCGGATTAAGATGATGCCGATGCATATAATCTATATATTGCGATGAAATCACATTAGATTCGTTTTTATATGGGAAAGCTCTCGATGTAAATACGGTTCGCATCATACTGGACAACCATTTTCCAGGACTAATCTTTTGAAGAAAGTAAAAATGGGATAAAATCAATCCTATCATGAGAGCCTCCTTGGGATTCATACAAAGGCACCCCGGGGCGGACTATACATGGAATTCTCTGCTCAAATTCTGCCGCTCCCTCCAAGATCACCTATCCATTGCTGGCACTAGCTTAATTGAAGAGAAAAGATTTCAACCTCCAGCGTAATTTCTTCCGGAAATCTCACTGCACCATTCGCCCCATCTAAATATTTTTCGTCTAGATATCTAGCTAGTCCTGAAATCTGGATTTGTTTGCCCTCGTAAATCTTCATTATTCAATACATTCTTACTGGACTTGACTCAACCCTTCACTCGCCCATATTGCACCAATATCTTCTGGGAAGCGATGAGATATCGTTTTGAATACATTTTCACCAACACGTGTGGTTCCTTGTCGTATGATACAGACTTGTGAAGGTGTTCTCCGGGAGTGAAAAATTTGGAGGGTTCGTAGCCCTTGATTGGCTTTCGATGTTGCGCAGCACAAGGGCTCAATTTCGTCGCGTTAGTTACACATTAGCATGCTTCTTATTATCAGAAAGGATCTCACGAACCATATCATAATAAGCGGAAAATGATTTGTGCTGTAAGCTCGGAGCCCATAAACTCCATGAATCAACCATCTTCCAAATTTTGTGGTGTGGCTGGAGTTATGCGAACAATGGAAACATTATTTCCTAATACGTGTTAGCCTAATCCACCCGTCATCCGTCGCTATGTTCAAACGAGGTAAGCACCTTAGAATTCTCGACAATGCTTTGGAATCATTGCAGGATAGCCACTTCATAATGTGAAATCGTCCTATCACCATGGTACGCATCCACAAGATGCCGATATCAATAGTAGATCGGCTTCTACAGCATGAAACTTTGGAATCACAATAACTTGATGCGATATTCTTCACATGAAAGCAGATGTAAAAGAGTAAGATCATCATTAAAATGACCAGGTTATGGAAACAAGTAACTCTATAGAGTAAGTATGGAGATCATGCAAGCTGTTGCGATGGTGAAATAGCACTTCGGTGTCATTTGCGATGGTATATTATATGACAGCTACACGCCCTTTCTTTGACAATTCTTTTCCATCTTCACATTCAGATTTAACTGTGGATTCTCATTCATAACCAACATTTAGCCCAAGTCGCTACAATTTGAAAGGACGTATTCCCGAGACTCTGAGTTCCTTTCTGTATCTCACACCATCCTACACAGCTCGGCATCTCTATAACCTCCCCTGTATCTCCCCTATCAGGATCAAACCTACAATAGCTTAACATACCTGAAGGTCGACCTTGACCATGTATCTCTTTCAAACCCTTCTCTTTACTCCCATCGTTCTTGCAGCTTCGATAATCACTCGACATCATTCTCGAGACGCAGCAGCATACTTTCTTGACAATAATCCCAATGGCTCGACCATCATTGCAATGAGGATATCCCAAGAGGATGGAACTCTTTCCCTACCAACTCGAACTTCTACTAAAGGAAAAGGGATGTTCGGTTTAGATGCTCCAGCAGCAAATTCAACCGCAGCCCCTGCACCTGGAGATAAAGGTGTGAATCAAATTCAACACAACATTAAAAAAGATATTCATACTGACTCTATGATGTAGATAGTTTGTTTAGTCAGAACTCCATAATTTTATCAGGAGATGTAAGCAAACTCTGAGATATTAGAGAATTGGATGACGAAATTTAACTAATATCAATTAGAAGCTCTTCACTGTCAACACTGGAAGTAAAACATTGGCTATGTTCTCAATTGACTCGAACGATTTCTTACATCCGCGTATGGTTGGTAGACCGGTGGATACTATGGGAGAATTCCCAGTCGCCGTTGCTTATTCGCCAAAACTCAAGACTGGTGAGTCCTAGATACCTTTTGATAGAGCCCCTCATACACAAGACCCAATTGCTGATTATTCCTTAGCTTGCGTACTAAATGGCGGTGCCGTAGCAGGAGTATCTTGCTTTTTGACTCATTATAGCAAAGGGTTATTACCCATTGGATCTTTCCGACCTATTGCCTTAAATCAGTACGCATCACTCACTCTCTCTCCAATTTCCACTCATCTAATCCAATTACATAGAACAACCCCACCCGTCGGGCCTGCCGGGACTGTCTCGGATCTTCTCTTCAACCCCTCTCAAACCACCCTCTTAGCTTCCGTAAAAGGAAACGGGCTTGCTCCTGGCTCATTCATCGCCTATCCTGTCTCCGAAAGCGACAATAGCATTTCCAGTACCCCCATCATCTCTGAGCCTCCACAAGTCCGCTTGAACTTTGGTATAAGTTTTCTCGGCTCTGACCATCGACTTGCTGTCTCCGATCCTGCGATTGGCGCGTCGCTCGTTTCTATTTCGCCATCCTCTGTTGTAACGGCAGATGTCCCGATCACTGTTGCTGGAGAGTCAGCAGTTTGTTGGACAGAATACAACAAGAAAAGAGGAGAACTTTACCTGATGGACGTAGCTGTTTCCAATATCACGGTAGTAGATGCGAGAACGGGGGCAATCAAAAAGGGGATCCAGCAAGATGATGCGGGGCTGGGGAGTTTGGATGCTAGGCTTGGAGGAGACTTTTTGTACGTGCTGAAGAGTGCGTCGGAAGTCAACGTTATCAAGACATCAGGTGGAAAAACTGTCCAGAGATTCAATTTGACAAATTTGGGAAGTAGACAAGGGTTTGTGGGGATGGCGACTTGGGGGTTTGGTCAAGATTAGGGGGAAGATGTGGATAGTAGGAAACGAATTATTTGGTTCAATGAAAAGAGTATGGCTGTTATCTAATTTATTGTTTAACTTAAGGAATTTTTGGAAATCGGTGGACTGACAGCTAGAAATTTTTAAACGATGGTGTGTCTTTGAACTGCTCATTTACCCCTTCATTTGTTCCGCTTAGATGAAGTGAACTCAAAGTAGCCAGAATTCAAAATGCGGGAGATCACTTGAGCTCACATTTTAGCCTTAGACTTTACTTTCACTTGAAAACCTGTTGAACTGCAGATTTGATTCTAAATTTATTTTTCAATCAGCTTCAGGTACCTAGGTATGCAAGCCGAGGCCAGCACTTCAGAACACACAGACCACTCTGGTTTTGCTGGGCAGGCGCTACCACAATGCCATGAATCTTAAGATTACGACCTTAGCAGAAGTTAATACAAGAAGCAAGGCAAGATTCTTACTGCGATAGACTTCCCTTCTATTTATTCTGTAGATACCTGTAGGTTTCCATTCAATACCAAGAATACTTAAAATTGTCAATCGATTCAACGTCTTGGGAATCCAAAAATAGAGCAGAGCAGCCAACAGTGATCACTTCAAGGATTCCACTCCACTGCTAACTCTTCCTCCAATGTCTCAAAGTGACATCACGTTTCTCACTTGAAGTTTCGTGTTTGATGATTTTTGTGAAGTAAAAAGCAAAGGAATATGCGATTCGGACTTCGGAAACAATCATTGAGATTTAACCGCTTGTACGAGTGAGTACGACGTATAACACGTGGATACGTACTTATCTGCATTAAATTTCCGGGGATTCCGGCAGCAATACTTCGACACAGAGTAAAGAAACTTTCGTATACTCGTTTCTGTTTGTTTACCAACAAGTCCCTTGTCCGTGAGAAAAACAAACTATGCCGGTAGCTTCCATGGCTTTAACGCCATACAGTAACTACCTTGCTCCAGAACAGATGGAAGTGGAAGAGAATGAAAAAAAATGTGATGAGTCTAACAAATCAACGCGTCCAATTCGTCAAAACTTTGACATCGCCACAGGGTCTAGGATGATGAGTTGGTAATGTTGGTTGGTTGGTTTGTAAAGGATCTCACGTAGGTATAATTCCTATACGCCAGAAATCGATTCATTTCCAGAGAATTTTGAATCTTCATCTCTGAACACAATACAAAACAATACCATTTTCAACTTTTGCATCACTTAGATCAGGTACCAAATCATCTCCTGTGGGGTATACAGTTTGTCCACAATTGCCATACCGGTATCTAATCGAACGAACTCTTTTTCTACAAAGCCTCACGAAAAGTTGGGTCTCCTTACACTGACAGCAAGCCACAGCCTCGTATTAGAGTCGGATTTACAGGTATCAGATGAACTAAACCTAGTAAGTCGATACTATTTGTAGTTGATAGGTTCAATAAGTAGCCGTGGACACCCTTTGAAGATCTTCGCAAATCAATCCAAAGGTCACCTTTTCCCTCACTTCGTTCATTTAAGCCATACCATACCAGACATTCCAATTCAAACTTTGCATTTTGAAGCTTCTATCTCAGTTGGTAAGTCAATATAAGGGTACGCGAGTATGTGCTAGCGACTCAATTCGCATCTAACTGTTTGTTTTGGCGGGGTGGTTGATAAAGCTCCAAGCTTTGGAAAACAGCAAGAATATGATCAATCTGCTAACAGGCATCTAGATCTACAATCTTTTCAAAAGATCGCGACATTCTCCCATTAGCACAATCAATTTATACCTACCTTTCCCGATTTTGCTCATCCATTCCATCTTGTACCAAAACACCAAGTCTCGCAAAGATGCTTCAGACCCTCGTAATTGTTCTCATCTGCATCGTGGCCGTCATTGTTTTGATCGGTCTAGCCGCATTGATCAACACGGGAACGAAGAAGACGGGACCTAACATTCCTGTCTAAGATGTTCAATCAGGAACAAAAACGAAAACAAAGTCTTTCAATAAGCCACGACTCTTTCGAAGTGAAAACCAACCCTTACAACCATCTCCTCGTTTCTCCCTTCACATTTCGATCTCAAGGCACGATGATCATGATCATATGCCATACATCACTCTTCTTCGTTCAGCGGCTGTCACGATATTATATGGGTAACGGGGTGCGGATATGTTCCTAGGGCTCTGGGTTGGTGGAAATAATGGCGTCAATGATGGATATCCGGCGTGTTTTTTATGTCCAATGTGAAGATTGAGAAAAATCGTATCTTCATTTGTATTTTGGGGGACTGCTGGATGAATTCTTCTGGCTGGATATCGGTTTCTTCTCCAGTGTTGGATATGTACAAATGTTTAGCGGATAGATTGCTACATGGCTAGCAGGCTGGGCGAGTCGGAATCTCAGTATACTTCCTAAGCTCATCGAGCTCCACGATGGTACCTCATTCTGAAGATTCATCAAAAACAATTGATGAGTCTGGGGGAAAGGGCATTAACAGATTATGGAAGCATGTAGGATGGAGGTATCGGGGATCGATTGATATATCAATGGATATGCTGTACATGATGAATAGATTTACCCGTCTTACATCAACCTCGACAATGGAACTGTCTGATTATTCCCCCTTTGATGAGTCCGTAACAAGCGATTCCTGAAATCCAGTTGCTTGAAAATGGTTGTACTTCCTACCGGTACAAGTGTACTGATGAGTTTTTCAATTGTAGCATCATTGGTTTTATTCATAAAAATATCCAATGAATTGTATCCTGGATCGTCAGCCATCAAAACATCAAAACTGCTAGTCGGATCTACTGTTTGATCATACAGTGTCCTTTTAGATGCTGTCATTAAGCGTAAGTGCACTCTGCTTCAATAAGATGCTTGCCGTCGGAACAATCTCAGAATATCACTTTTGTTGTCATACCCATTCCTACATTTCTAATCCCATACATGGGCTTGTGCAACTCGACAGTTATATGCATAAATCACCTGATTTCACAGGCGTTAAGAATCGTATGACATGAACAAACAAGTGGTCTTATATTCAGCCCATCAATACAAGGCCACTCATTACAACGTCAATATCTGCACCAAGGGAATTGACTCTTCTATCCTATCCATGAACTTATTTCACGCGATCCCTACTATCTTTCCCATAATCATAAGTTCTTTGCTTTTGAAATACATACTGTCTATTTCCCACCAGCTTCACTCCAGCATGGCTCAATGGCATTCTCAAAGTGGTGAAAAGGTGGCCATAGTAATTGGATCCGGGTTAGCTGGTTTGGCTGCCTCCTCCCAAATTCTCTCACAGAGTCATGATGTCAAAGTTTATCTTCTCGAGCAAGCAAGTCGAACAGGAGGAAATAGCATAAAAGCCTCTTCTGGAATAAATGGTGCAAGAACATCGTTTCAACTTGCATCGAATCCTCCCATTGTAGATAGCGTCGAGACGTTCTATAATGATTCGATCAAGTCAGCAGCGGAAGCTTTGCGGGGCACTGGTGTCGGCGAAGGGGAGAGAAAGGAAAGGGAACGTTTGATTAGGGTGCTAAGTGAGGAGTCCAAGGGAGCTGTTGAGTGGTTGGGCAGTAAGGGTGTGGATCTTAGTGTCATTGCTCAATTGGGAGGACACAGTATTGCTAGGACGCATAGAGGAGGTGGGAAGTCAAAACCACCTGGAGCGGCGATTATTGGTACTCTTCTAGAGGAATTGAAAGCAAACGACATGTTTCATCTCAAGACTTCCTGCAAGGTAATCAGGGTAATTAAGGATGATAACGATGAAGATGTCAGAGGTGTGGAATGCATTTGTGAAGAAGAAAACAAAGCACCGAAAGTCGAAGTATTAATAGGCCCTCTGATCTTCGCAACTGGCGGATTTGCAGGCGATGCATATGGGATGTTGGCGCGATATCGACCTGATTTATCCGGATTTCCCTCCACCAATGACCCACGTTCCGGCTCTCAAGAACTTCTCTCGGATATTGGAGCTGGACTTATCGATATGGAGAAAGTGCAAATCCATCCTACTGCATTTGTGGATATGAAAGATACCAACAATCCGACTAAATTTCTAGCAGCGGAAATGCTGAGAGGCGAGGGCGGTGTACTTTTGATGGGTGGGAGGAGATTTGTAGATGAATTAGAGACGAGAAAGGTTATTACTGGAAAAATAATGGAATTTGGTGAAATTTCAAGGTATGAGGGACACCCAAGACAGTGGGATGTGAAGCTTGTGATTGACCAGGGGGTCTATGAGAAGGCAAAACCACATGTAGACTTCTATTTGTGGAAGGGGTTGATGAGGAAATGTACCATTGCGGAAGAAGATTTTGGCGAAGATGCCATAGGGGGTTTACAGAGGTATGCAGACACCGTAGCAAAGAGGTTGAATGATGAGTTTGGTAGGAAGTCTTTTGGATGCTGGAAATTGAAAGAGGTAAAACCTGATTCGGTAATATACGTAGGAAATGTCACTCCGGCGGTTCATTTTACAATGGGAGGAGTAAGGATTGATGAGCAAGCAAGGGTTTTGACTGCAGAAGGGAACGCGATTCGGGGAATTTGGGCAGCAGGCGAAGTTACTGGAGGAATTCATGGGGACAATAGGCTGGGTGGCAGTTCATTATTGGAGTGTGTTATTTTTGGGAGAAAGGCTGGAGATGGAGTGTTAAACTCATTAGGGGGGCCAATATAAGAGTAGTGACCGAGGCTCATGTAATCGCCTGGATATACTTGGAAGATGCGAGCGAGCAGCGGGGAAGTGTTCCCAAGTATGCAGAAAATTGTCCAAGTTCAGCATATAGGGACCCGGAATAATCAGACTCTTTTAAGTAATAATTTGATTTTGGAGATTGGAAATCTCGTAATGGTTAAATCTTTTTGGAACGATGCGGTCATCGAAACTCAAATGAATGAAATAAAGTGTGAGGTCGGACTGCAGTCCGGGATGTGAGATACAGTACAAATGAAATACCGTTGCGTTTCATTCCAACCGAGCCATGAATTTCCATTTCGTGTCCAATGAAAGAAGATATATAGAAAGAAAGGTAGGGAAAAAATTAACCTAAAGACATTGCGAATAATAAGCATTTGCATAAGTGCATGTATATGGGCTAGCACAAGTTGTACTACCCGTATACCCAGTTCCACCACATTGTCCATAATGCGCGACTCCAGTGGATCCAGGGGAGGTAATGGTAGTTGTGGTACCGGGGCTAGATGGAGTAGTAGTTGGGGACGTACCAGAAGAAGCGAGTTGTGCATTTACGAATGTTAAGGCTTGTTGACCATATTCGGTGCCGTAACCTTGATGGGTATTTGCATCAGAACCAGTACAGCAGTACGGGTCAGCGGCATCGCAATAAGACTTTATCTTTGAAGCGGAGGGACAAGAAAAGCCAGAGGGACGAGGTGCGAACTAAAATAATTATTAAGACATTGTTCGCAAATACTCAAAGATATGAGTGCAGTCACATAAGCAACATGGAAGGTATGAATTATGAGACTTACTCCATGTGCTCTACAGGTACCAACTTCATAAGAAAGTCCATAAATGTAGCGTGGGTTACCCATGAAAATTGCGGCCTTGATCATATTGATAGCACTGGCTTCAATTGGAATTGAGGTCTCCGTGAGTCCGTTATTCGCATCTCCACCTCCACAGAACGCATCGTCCATTATTTCACCACCCTAATTTATAAATTAGTGTCAAATTTCTAAATTTGGATGATGGACAAGGAAAATGACACGGCAAGAAAAGTTGATCTACCTGAGAATACCCCACCAATACCAATTTGGTACTTGGGCATTGTGTATGAAATTTATTCACTGCAGCTGCGACGGCAGCAACTCCTGCAACAACACTGTTTCCATAGCTAACTCCACCACAGGAAGATTGACCGCCACACGCGGGATAGTTGATGGCTTCGGAAGTTGATCCAGAATGAGCGGCAAGGATGAGGTTGACGACCACACCTGCGGTTCCGAATCCTGCTGGTGCCGTGGTCTCTCTAGCACCAAAGACGTGAATTTCAGGACAGGCTGCGCGGGTGTCCAATTCAGAAGGCAAAGCTGATGCGTAGGTAAGGAGAGATAAAAATACCGCTTTGAGTGTCGTGCTTGAAAACATGCTGAAGATTGGATGGGTGAAAGTGCTAAAAGAAGGCTGTCGTTGGTGCTATGTAGTAGATGGTGATACTTTGGATGAAGATTCGAAAACTAATGTGAAGTGCGGATATGGATCGATTTAAAGACCAGGAAATTCATTATTATTCTTCGCAATAACATTGCCTCCTTTCCGCCGATTTATATTACCCATGACATTCAGCTTTTTGACACATAATGATGATCATATAACCATCATGTCATCTCTGCTCCGGGGTTTGTTTTGACAGCCGAATAAAGTATTCATGTAGATTGCCAAGCCCGTCTTAAGATTTCAGGCTAAGAATTATGCGAACCCAAAACAGTAGAACAGAAGAGGGGAACGCATTAAGGGAACTTACAGTTCAGACGATCCAAATTAATAAAAGAGAAATTTATGAGTGCTCTTTCACCACGTAGTGCTAGCAGGTGACTAGGTATTGAGGCTGATATCCGACATGGCAATACCGAATTTTGGCTAAATTCGTACAGCATGTACCCCAGATCACGATATCCTGGAGGATATCTTGTCGGTTCTAGATTCCTTTACCCTCAAAACTTGGCCAAGAACGGTAAGCTGGCAACATTTAAACATTCCGAAGTGACCACTACCTAGGAATACAGAGATGAAGAATTGTGGGGTTGATGGGTCTCGCCGATTGACCAAACAATATGAAGTTGACGGGACTCGGGACTTACTGGGCATGTGGTTATTCCTGTAAATATTTCCTCATAATGCGGTGTAAAACAATTCTGGCATGGAATCCCGGGTCAACGGCTGGATAGAAGTTTGAAGCAATTCATGACCAACTTGAAAGCTCATGTGAACGTTTAGCACAGAAAGCTGCTGTTGAAGGTTGTGAAGACCAAAGCAAATCCCCAACTAGAAACCTGGTAATAAAACAATGTTTTTCTGACGCTTTTTATGTACTCACTCTACTTGGGGCGGATCAATTTTAAAATGCCCCAGATGTTGGGAAGCTCTGATCCATTGATCCACCGAGTGTGTTTGAGAAGAACTGAATTTCCTAGGGGAATGACAAACAACAGAAGTGCAATTAGAGAGGGACAAAAACTAGTCTTCTCATATATTTGTAACTCATACTCCGTAGGTACCGGCCTTCTTTGAGTACAGTAGGTAGTCGTTACAATATGCTTAACCTACCTAAATCAAGTACCGAGATTGAGATCGACAATACAAAGTTGAAACAGTGACCGTTCATGGTCCAAGTGCCATTGAAAGCCTTAATTCTTGAATTCTTCGAGATTGTTTTAAAGGAGCTGGAGCCAGAACGTCAAGAAATTCGGTACAGATACAAACCTCATCCGCGATGATAGACAACAGAGACATCATCTTAATCAACGATGATGGGTCAACGTTGACGGAGATATGTGTATCGTCATCACGTGAGCGGAGATAGTCAGCCAATTGAATACCGATATTTCTCGGAGAATGGCGAAGAATTCAGACCTGTAATGCAATTGACCATTGAAGTATGAAATGAATTTCCCGCTCCCCTTTCCATGAAGTTCCCTATGTTCTTTCACCAGCATGATAATTCTAAGGCTTCTGGATGGATTTCTTTTGTCGATAATAAGCAAATAAATTGATACCTTGGGTCCAGCGGTGAATGTTTGTTGTCATGTCCGATTTCGAACCTGAATTAGAAGCGGAACCAGAGCAAGAACGTCGAAGGAGGAGACCAGCCGTGTATGTTAAAGTCACCCACAGACTATCGCGTTTGTGGTTAAATTTCCGAACTGATACATAAAGGATTGTAGTTCATGCTCCTTTTGTAGGAGACGCAAAATCAAATGCAATCGAACGCTTCCATGTAGCAATTGTGTGAGATCGAGAACCACATCAAATTGTGTGTATGAAAAATTTCCTAGGCTTTCCCGTGCTCAACATGACGAAAATCGACGGAATCCAAGCGGTAAACAGGATTATGACATGTCCAATGAGCCAGCTTCGGAAAGAGAAAGAGCCTCAACACTTGGAGTTCCAATGCATCCGGCACCACCAACATCAAATGATTCAATCACATTATCACCAACGAATCAATTCACTGCACCAATCTCAGATACAACTAGTGATCTTGAATTCATGAGGAAAAGGATTAAAGAACTCGAAGATCAGCTTTCGGTTGCGACCAAATCATCCGCCCCGTCTCCTGCTCTCTCTCAACCTGCACCTTCCCCTGCAACATCTGTAGTCTCTAACATCGAGACAAAAACTTCACTGGCTGGAAGCTTTCACATACACAAAGAATGTCGACCATTTGGCCAAGATCATCCTGCGGTTGTAACTTATGGCGTTCTACATAAAACCAGACTGTTAGGCCAGAGTCATTGGATAAATGGTGTGACTGGGGTAAGATAACTCAATAACCAAGTTAGCTTACCAACGGTTCATGAAATAACAATTAACAGTACCACGACCTCTTTGAAATAATTGAGCCACATATACAAGAAGGAACGAAGGCCGCCATTGGTTTACATAAATGCAAAACTCTTGGAAAGCTTGTTAAAACTCGGCGAGCACCTTTATGGCCCACGCCACCAACCTGGCCTGATTTACCTTCAAAAGAAACTGCTGACATACTGGTTGATTGTTATCTCCGGACCGTCGAAACTATTCACAGGGTTTTGCATATTCCTACCTTCAAAAATAATTATGAAGCAATATGGACATCGACTGGAAACCCCGATACAGAGTTCTTGGTTCAGCTCAAATTGATATTTGCTATTGGTTCTGCTACATTCGATGCTCAATATTCCCTTCGTGCTTCAGCAGTTCGATGGGTTTATGAGGCGCAGACATGGATTTCAGAACCAGAATTCAAGTCAAGATTGACTATCAAATCACTACAAACCGAAATTTTACTTTTGTTTGCTCGAGAAATAGTTAACATTGGTGGGAGGTTAATTTGGACTACGGCTGGCTCCTTGTTTAGAAGTGCGGTACACATGGGACTACACAAAGATCCCACTCATCTTCCAAAGAAGACCATTTTTGCTGCTGAGATGCGACGAAGATTATGGAATACGATACTAGAGTTGATGTTGCAATCTAGTATGGATTCTGGTGGACCTCCGCTCATGTCTCTTACCGACTGGGACACTGAGTCTCCTGCAAACTTCAACGACGACGAACTTCTGAGCACTGATGCTCTACCTCGACCAGAGAATGAATTTAGTCAGACTTCTCTCGCAATCATACTTCGCAAGACTTTTCCGCTTCGATTGGCCATCGCAAAGTCATTGAACGATTGCAGCACAGTCAATACATTTGAAGAAGTTACTAAACTTGACACAGAGCTAAGATCTTCCTACAAAGCCTTGTGTCAGGATGTTCAAGAGTTTAATTCAACCAATGGGCCTGTACCCCCTCAATTTGGAATAGACATGCTGAATATCATAATGCTACGATACCTCTCATCCCTCCATATTCCATTTTTCGTATCAGCTTTGCAATCTCCTACGTATACGTCTTCTAGGAAGGTAGTTTTGGAGACTTCACTTAAAATTTGGTACATGGTGCATTCAGCCAAGTTAAATAATGAAGCACAATCACACGAAGAATTTGTCGAAGATAGTCATCGGTATCTTTCCCGACTTACAATATGTGGCTCAGGATTACTTCGTACCATGGCGACACAAGCCGGGTTCATAATTGCTATGGAAATCAAGACCCAGCTTCAAGAAGAAACAAGTCTAGGACCTATTTCTCTACGCCCAGATCTTCTTGACGCTTTGCAAGGTGCGAAAACTTGGAATATGAGATGTATTGAAGCTGGGGAGGTTAATATGAAAGGGTACCTGTTCATCTGCTTAGCAATTGCACATATCGATGCCCTCCGACAAAGTCAGGTTGGAGAAGAACTCGCAGCATCAATAGTAAGTGCTGCGGAAAGAGCTGTTGATGAATGTGCAGAAGTACTTGAAAGAATGGCAACTCATGGATTAAATGAGACGGAGAGTTTGAGTAAGATGTCGCTAGCCACTCCGACTGAGTTGATGGGAGATTGGGATTTTATGGTAAGTTTAGCCGGTTATTAAAAAAACTGCAGTCTAGTTACTGATGAACTTTATAGATGACAGATGCTCAGTACAATTTTGGAGATGCGATGGGTTGGGCGTTCAATTACGATCACCCTCAAGATGTATCAATTTGGTAGTATTTGAATCAGCATTGGGACTTGTGCTTGGAGAACCAGTGAAAATGTAAGATAAAGTCAAGAGAGAATTTTCGTCGACATATTGGGGTCCAAAAAACCAAGATAATTAATGAGAGTGTGCTACTTGGGATTGAGTAGCCAAAGAGGCTCAATAACACAGGTACTCTCAAATATTTCATCTCGCTTTGGATTCGATACGAATGATGGATAGTCTTACACTCGATTTTCCCATTCGCTTCTGCTGTGTTTGATGGCTTGTGGCTTGCATACCAAGGTAGACGCCACTCGAAATAAGCATCAGCCGCATTGACGATCACACCTGGGCACCCTTTGAACCCGAGGTGGGCTCTCTGGTTGTAAAATTCAAACTGTAACTAGCATTATGATTGGCAAAATTTACTGAGCGCTAGCAAGTATTGGTTAGTCAAGCTCATCGTGGAATATCGTAGGGTTGTGGTAAATACATGCCTGGTATTTCTGTTAAATATTTCTATTTTCAGACTTTTTACTTCATTCAGGGAAGCTAATTGGCTCTAGATTTATTAATCCTTGCTAGCGTTTAGCGAATTCAGCGAATGAATATGGTATTATTTATTTCGACCGCATGCACTCAGATTCCCACCTCAATGTAAAGTGGGAAAATACCCAAGGATATCTTAAAATAGGAACAGATTGAGTTTACTCGTACAAGACGACATGCTGCAACGACTGCCTCACCTTAAGCAAACCACAAAAGAAGCGAATGAGCAGACAGAACTTTTCAGAGCTTTTCAGAATCTAATTTAAATGGTTAGAAATTCGAGTTTGTTTGGAGTCAATCCATTGCCATTTTGTTCGCAGTTGTGCTTGGTAGGTTTTCACTTCTAGCATATCTTGTGGGCGAAACCGCAACCAGGCAATCCAAGGTGGTCAATTAACTAAGCTTACTTTCACTGTAATTTCTAAATCATCAAGTTTCAATATGCATGAAACCAAAACTGACAGCTAACTAACATATGTGCAGGACCCATATGCCACAGGTGTATGTGCTGGCTTGTACCAACAAACATCAAGTTCCATAGAGTCTCTGGCTAGTGTACCATCTGGATCTGCATTGCCAACCGCAACGTTGAACTCAACGCCAACATCAGTTCTAATTGGACCAGGTAATGGTTGGGGAAGTGGTCCTAGCTCCGCACTTGATGGCGCTACAATTGCCGGATTGACACTTGGCACTGTACTTCTGGTTTCAAGTGTTATTTCTTCTATCATCGTCTGTCTGCATAATTTTCACAAGCAACGAAGTTCGAAGCTTTCACATACAAGGGCGTTATACGATCTTTTCTAGGAGTGCTTACTTGTTGTGCCTCTAATCCCCCCGTCTGCTCTTCGAGCTGGGATTATCACCCAATACGAAATGCAGGAGACCATTATTGATTGTGAGCTATGGTCTTTACTTGGTGTTTCGTGGATGTAAAGTACAAATGCCTTTTATCATTTTCCTTTGATTCGCGCCCCGTTTGACCCCGTTACGGTATTGTCAGTATGTAGATACATACGTCAACATAGGTGGACCGAAGAGTAATAAGTTGAGTGAGAATGAACTGGATGAGGGTTGACTGAGTGAACGAACCGGGCAATCTGATGCGATCGCATGCCTCGTGTATCAAGAGTAAGTCAAACAACAGCGAAAGGTATCGAATTTTTGTTGTTCTTCTAGGTACAAAACTCTCATAATAGGGATCAATGTCTGAGATAATCAAAGTTGTCACCTGAGATTTCTACCTCAAAACGATGAAGCTGAGCTCGAAGCTTGACCGGTCAGTCATATCATCCAAAACCACAGCACACAAGCAGGATATAATGGATTTGACTCCTGCTGTATTTTAAATGGCAAAAAGAAAGCGGAACACTCACATACAACAGTAGGAATTCGCTGGTGGTCACCCACCCAACTACTAATCCACCGATCTGAGGCTTGTGGCTGGCAGAGCGGACGGGATGCCCAATTCTCCTCAGTCTATGGTCGTATGTGAGAGCTTGTGGTCGATATAGACAGTTATATAATAATCTGCTTCGACGAAGAAATGTAATGTATCGATCTTCATTGACTGAAACTAACGAAAATCTTTCATTGATGCTTTGTTGTGAGTTTTTAAGTGATGTTGGAATCAATTAGTTGTCTCCCACCGCATTGCAGATATCATCACTCGTTGCCCCTTGGAAGTTCAATACAAGCTTCAAGGCTTGTGGAATTTCTAGTCTTACTTTCGTTTGGAAGAGAAGGTCTGCTGCCGATTTGACAGGTGAATATTATCGTTTGAGCTGTATTGGTTCGTGATGAAATGGCCTGTATCGTGTAACTCTGTTATTGCCAGTCAGCCTGACCGTAGAACTTTGTAAAAGGGATTCAGGAGTTCCCGTTAACAGCGAGTAGCAGAAGTCTCCTATTTTTGGGAGTACTGCTTGTTCAATAAGCCTTCGAGAGACAAGATCCATTATCGAGAAACAGCGCATATACGAAGAAGTCGGTGAGCTGTCATTCAGAAGCTTTTTAGAAAAATGGATAGGTAATAAACGTAGACAATGTTGATGTTTCAAACACAAGGGATATTGGGTGAAATTTCGGCAGAAGTAGCGAAAAATAATCGAGCACGGGAGCTATGGACGAAAGATGAATCGTCGATAACGAGTTATTGAAGTCGCTGGTCCAATGAAGATCACAATATTTTGGAGAAACAGCTGCTGGCATGATTAAAATTTATTTCCATGCCCGAGATGATACCGTAAGATAATGGGAGTGAGTGAATCCTTTCAAGACTCACGATCAACGAAAGCTGTATCTTTGAAGACTGTATGAACGCTGCTGCTGTCGCTTCAATTTCCTATGGCTATCTTCTCGACTCATCGTGCAATATTGCGGCTTCTTCGTTTGCGTATCAGAATCAAAGTATTGACCTCCAGATCCAGTGATTAACCCCCCGGTGTTCGAGAGCAGTGAATACGGGATTTAGCCAACACATCGTTCATTCTCATCGGAAATGTCAGACTGTAGCTCTTTGATACAGCTCAGAAGACCGATACAGGGAAAACCTCGAGTGTTACGATACCAGATCCAATTATCAAGCTTCCTCGATCACGAGTAGTTTGTTATTTGAAATTTTAATCCCTTTACACCTGCGTCAGTGACATTGCAGTTACCCCGAGTCACCGACATAGGTGACATCGAATTATTAGTACTAAAAACACAACACGACTCACGAGAGACATTCTTTGTCAAATATTTGGCTCGAATTGAGAAATACGAGAATCTCCTGATTCTCCGCTTTCTAAATGCATGTCGTAGTTCTCTTGCTTCATCCAATGTCCAAAGCGCTTGTTGAGCTCGCTTCTAACAAACATGAGAATGTGGTCATGATCGACGAACAAGCCACCTTGTCAGCTTTTCGGGACCGTCGAAAAGTAAAAAAATTATGGACCCTTTGAATTGATTCTTCTAAAGTTCTGTTAGTGCTTGCTGCCACTTTCCCTTGATATCACCAGTACCCGTGCATACCCTTGCACCCTTTGTGCATAGCTAGATCACGAATTACAAGTCATTAATTTAAATTGAATTGTGATTTTATGATGGAATAATGCTACCCGAGATCTATTTTTGGAATACGAACAAATAGTGACGATCGTCATCACTGATCGGCAGTCAAAACTAATGCTTTGGTCCCCCCGAAGCGCTAAGCACAAGTAGGGATGGGCAAATTACATAATCTTAAGGTTGATTATATAATTTCATATTATCACACTTTTTGAATATAATAAAATATTATACTAAGTTTATTCATATATTTTTTAAATTAATAAAAT
>PQXL01000232.1:0-59182 GCA_004916875.1 Botrytis galanthina
GAGTAATTTGTAATTGATTTGGAATAGAAAGTATTAAGATATTATTAATTTGAGATTTATTATGTCGGTGAGCAACTGTTTTTAGCTACAAAGAGCTCAGAAAAAGCTTATTTTGTACAAAATAAAACAAATAATTTTCATTCAAAACAAATTGAATTTTGAAATAAAAAAATCATTTTTTAGAAAAGAATTATACATATAATTAAAAGTTTATTCATAATATCAAAATGATAATATTACCCAGATCAAGTATTATTACAATAATAATGAATATATAAAAAGTTTATAATATTTTATTTCCTTTTGAATTGAATAAGTAGATAAAAATAATTTCTATTTTTTTTCAACTTGTGAGCTTTTTCCTTTTAAACAAGTTGATCAGGGTTTATATTGGAAACTTTTTTATATTTAATTATCAAATAATATGTAATATAATATTCGGTAAATTACTCTTGTGCCACTAAAAGCTCAAAATATTAGTCTCACACTACTAAAATCGATATAAATTTACTCCTATACTACTTAGACTTTATAATAATTATATTCTGAATTTTAAATTCTAGTTTTTAGTTTTAGATTTTAGCTTTTGATTTTAGATTCTATATTGTAAAACCTAAATTATATATATAAAATCTAATTTTAAAAGACTAAAATCTAAATAACATAAGAGTAAATTTAGAATACTTTTAATAATACGAGAGTAATTTACTATATACTATAATCATTTTTTCAATAATTCTTTATATATCTCTGAAATATTTGTATAGAATTCTCAAATATCTTTTTATTATATTGATAATTTATATTTATATGAAGGCTTCATTTTTTTTAAAAAAAAAATAGGTTTTCAGATTTTTAGATTTTTAGATTTTTAGATTTTTAGATTTTTAGATTTTTAGATTTTTAGATTTTTTTTAAGAATTTTGAATTCAACAAGAAAAAGAAAGTATTATCAAAAGTATCAATATTTTATCAAAAAAAAACAATACTTTTATTCAATCATTTTAATAGTCTGTTATCAAAAATAATATCAATTTCTATTTTACCTTTATATAAAAAAAAACATATTACATATTTACAAGCTTTTTCTCATCCCGTTATATCCAAAAGTAACAACAACCTTTCTAATACTCTCTATAATTATTTTTAATATTATTAAAGACCTGTATCTTTACTTTTACTATATAGCTTTTGAAAGCCTAAAAACCAATAAGCTTTCTATTTACACATTCTATTAGAATATGAATTTTGAAGTTTTTTGAAAATTACAAGCTTTTTGAAGGGGTAATCTATATACAAATTTAAATGCGGTATATTCAACCCCCAACTAATAATAATAATAATATATAACTTCACTAGCTTCTCGCTTTTAGCTTATAAAAAGGTGCTGAAGGCATGATTAAGTCTAAAAACCTACACTAAATCTGATAATATTAAATCTAATACTAAACATAACATTAAATTTAATTCTCTTTTCTAATTCCTTTTCTAATTCCTTTAATCTAAAAGCCTAACGTTCATTTTTTTTCAAATCAATCAGAAATGTTTATTCGGGTTTTCAAAAGCTTCAAAACTTCAACTTGATTTTTCAATTTATTTTCGAATTAATTGTTTTTTTAATAAATTACAACTTATTACTATTAATATTAAACCACTAGAAAGCTCTCCATTTAGAAAATAATACAATAATCTTCTCTTGTATTTTATAAATCCTCTAATCCCAATTTTTTAAGTAACTCATCATTTCAATTAAACTCTACATTTTGATATTCCCACACAAACCTTACATACTTTCTAAACCATTCAGCTTCTAGTTATCAACTATATTTTAAAATATAAATCTTAAGATTGAAGTAGTATAGCTTCATCTGCAAGTACAATTATTATAATTATAGTGAGTAACATAATTATAATGTATTTCGAATATTTCGATACATAATATAATAATGAATATACATGTTTACTTAATACTCTAGATTCAAGTGTAATAACAACGAATGAATTGAAGACTGAAACCGATATATTACATAACATCATCATAGTAAGCTGTCATTTTAATCAATTGATTATGAGTGTATAAGTCAAGGACAACATTCATTTGTAAGAAGATTATAAAACTACGAATTCAGTTGTTAAAAACTATTTACCATGACGACTAGTACAACGATTTCTTTTATTAATATCCCGAAATATAAAAATTCAAGAATAGATTGAAATGATTAAATTTTACAATGAATCGATTTCATTTTTAATATGTAGCTTTCAGCCTCTGAATGGTCTTCAGATCCTTTATTTAACTATATTTAATAGAATTACAAATATTCAATAGTATTAACGGCAAATTACTCCCATGCCCCCTAAAAGTAATTTAATTACTCTCATGCCCTAAATTGAGAGGTGATTTACTCTTACACCCCTTAGATTATATAATATAGATTCTACACGGAATTCCATAAAATCTCTATAGAATCTATATAGAATTTATTTTATTAAAAAAAACTCTCGAAGGAAAAGAAATAATATACTATACAATCTAGCCTAAAGTAGCTAGAATCTATTTTCCTTACATAAAATCTATAATTCTTATATAGAATCTAGTCTCCTTTTATATAATCTATTTTCCTTTAATATAATCTAATCCAAAGTAATTAGAATCTATCTTCCTCATATAAAATCTAATCTAAAATAAATAGATATCATCATAGAATCTCTTATAGAATTTAAAGGGTATAATAATAAATTAATTTCTAATTTTAGAGTATAAAAGTAATTAAATCGCTTTCGGGGGTATAAGAGTAATTTGTCGTAATATTAAATTCTCTTAAATGATTTCAAATTTTATAATATCATTTATGAAATTCAAATATTTTTTAACAGAATTATAAATCTTAAGTCATAATCTTACAGGGACAAATTCGTTTTTCTTTTTCTTTTCGAAATATTCACTTTTCTTGATTAGGAGTTAGTTGGCCACTTGTAAGTAGTAGTAGTATTTATCAACGGCCAGCGAGTCAGCAGAAAGGAAAGCCGACCCTGAGAACCTCCCGAGGGATATGGGGACGTGCTGAGCCATGGACTTATCTAATGCCGCAGAAAGCAACTCTATGTACAGGAGCCAAAAACCCCTTCTGAGTGACTCCTCCGATCAGTTACAAGAGCCGACTATTAGTTGAATAAAAGAAGCGCGAGAATAGCATTTTTGAGATTTTCTATTAGATTCACAGGATGTACTAAGGTTCTGGAACCATATCCTTCAAGATAGAGAAGTTGTCTGTATGTAATGTATGTTTTCCAGAGAATACTATAGCCTCTATTTACTCCCAGAGTCCTTTCGAATTAGTGTATTATCTATTATACTCTCTATTGCTTGATTTTACTAGAAGTAGTATGAGTGATTTATAGATCATTTCGCAACTTTTAGCCGTTATCATCTCCAAGAAAGTGAAGTCTAGTAATCTATAATTCAAAACTAAGTTGACAGACTATAAAATGAAAGATTCTTCTACTTAAGTAAATGATCTCATGATATTGGTTCTCCGATGTAGTTAGCGAGAGCTTTAGTCTCGTGCTAATTACTGTCGAGGATACGTATTATGATACAGCTAGCTCTCCAGACAAGTCATGGCGTTAATGAATGAGACACTCGTCTATACTCGACTCATTCTATAATCATTTTGACAAAAGTTGAATCATAATACAGAATGTATATTTTTCCAATCAATTTGTTAGTATTTCTGTCAACTAGACAACCCAGAAATAGCTGAGCTACCATGGAGATAGAGTACGCTCGATGTGAGCCTCATTCACATCATCCCTAGTGTAGCCAATCTCATAATTGACATTATTAGGAGCTCAGGGCTTGATGATTTAAGTCTAACTAGACTCAAGACTTGCACTTTCAAACAATGAGAACAGAGGTTTCAAGTTTTGGATTATTACTTTTGACCCCGACTCAGTAAATAACATTTTCAGAATATTTTAACCTGACTCCAGCAGAGCAAGACTACCGTAGCTTGTTTGCGCCGCCCACACTCGTATGATGGCAATACAAGTCCTCGTAGTACTATTTGGTACAGTTTACCAGGCTAACCACGGGTGTCTGCATTTCTGTCCAAGGCATTGCTGCCAGTGCCATCGTTATACTTGTTAGTCTTCTCTGAAGTTCCTGTTTTATTTTCGATCGATCACCCACAGTACAGAATCAGTGACCACAAAAATATATCTTATCTAGCCTACTGGCACAATGAAGTTCAACTGCAGCCGTCGATAAAATTTCGATGGTATACAGGTAGTATGCTTTGTAGACTCCATTGACTACGAACCCAATATATGCTTATCAACCTTTACTACATGGATTATCTTCTGATCGTACAGGCTGAGGATCAACTTACGAAAGACAACCCAGAGCCATGTTCAAGTTAACAAGAGCTGTCGCAAAGGATTATTGGCCGAACACCGCGATCCCTATTGTGGCGACTCATCGGTGGGTAGATGGATGTACTCGTAGCCATCTGAAGGAGACGGAAACTTCAAGTTCACCATATAGGACTGCATTCCCTCCTTGAACAGTTTCAAGCTTGGAACTTACACGATCATAGTTCAAGCTTGAAGTTCAAAGTGTGTCCAACAGTGAGTTAGAACGATGGCATAACTACTCGAATTAGTCGACCTTAGTAATTATAGGGAGATTGCGACTGGTAAAGATCGGGGGTGTTGACAACATAGAGTTAGTATTGATGATGATGTACGCAATATCTCATTTGTGAGCAGGCATTGTAAGAAGTGTCGTCGATTAAACTAGGAGGGAATAGTACACAGTGAGACAAGAAGTATGTGATACATACTCTGACTATTGTTGAAACCCACAGACACGCATTCATGATAAAATCACACATATGGATGGCAGCAACCGGATGGGGTCTATGAGAAAACATGTTTAGCGGACTTCTTTTCTGTAATGATGAGCTGAATATCAACTACAAGCCATACCACATCGTGATTCTGGACATCTGTACTCGTATGCGATTGGATGTCTTTGGAACAATCGTGATAAAACATAATCATAAAATACATATCAATAAATGCTCTCATTGGAATCAACGAGATAGCATTAAAGCTTGGATGCCCGAGGGCTTGCTGATGCTTCGTCTTGTATTACATGTGTGCACTGGAGGTATAAATTTACAGCCAAGATTGTGACTTTGCTTGTCTACAAAAGCATTCTTCTCGGATCCTCTATGTACTCCTTAACCTTAACCAGAAACTGGACAGCCTCTCTTCCATCAAGTAGACGATGATCATAGGTCAAGGCCAGATACATCATTGGACGAATGACAATTTGGCCATTGACAACAACGGGCTTGTCTTTGATAGCATGTAGACCCAAAACAGCAGTCTGTGGGAGATTGATGATAGGTGTACCCATCAATGAGCCAAACACACCGCCATTGCTAATGGTAAAGGTTCCACCGGCCATATCTTCGATTGTAAGTTTGTTGTCACGAGCCTATGAATCAGTAAGTAAGGGTCGAGTCAAACATGCTACAGAATAACCATACCTTTTTGCCTAGATCAGCAATAGTCTTCTCAATACCAACAAGGTCCATGCTCTCAGTGTTGCGAACAACAGGAGTTACCAAGCCCTTCTCGGTGGCGACGGCGACGCTGATATCAACATAATCTCTGTAGACAATGGTGTCACCTCCGTTTGGACCCTCAATGGATGCGTTTACAGCAGGGATGTCTCGCAGGGCAAGCACAGATGCACGAGAAAAGGCACTCATGAACCCGAGCTTGACACCAGTCTTCTTGAGCACCTCATCTTTGTAGAGTTTTCTGAATTCCATCAAGGATGACATGTCAACCTCATTGAAAGTTGTTAGAGATGCGGCGGTGTTTTGCGATTGCTTCAAACGCTCAGCAATACGTAGTCGCATTCGGTTCATCTTGACCTAATAATGTTGTTAGCCGCATGAATTGTGTTAAGTACCGGGTAAAAGTCATACACGACGCTCCTCACGGTTGCCCAAAGAAGGTCCGGAACTACTAGATGATGACTCTTGCTTCTTAGATTCCGATGGTTTGGGCTTTGGTGTCTCTTTTGGTTCCGATTTCTTCTCTGCGGGTGGAGGAGAGCTAGAATCCTCCTTCTTAGATGGCTCAGGATCCGAAGATGTTGATTGATCTTTTGATGCTGCTTCTTTCGGTTCCGAAGAGGCCTTTTCTTTATCACCACCCTCTGGAGCACCCCCAAGTTCGAGACGGACAAGATCTTGACCAACAGTAACAGTATCTTCTTCGTTGGCTAAGAATTCCTTTATTGTGCCAGCTTCGGGAGCATTAACGGCAACATCGATCTAAGTTTGTCCCCGTTAATCATGTACCCCTGAGTACATACTGGAATATACTGACTTTGTCTGTCTCGATTGTAGCAATTTCCTCATCCTGCTCAACATAATCACCGATTTGTTTTGACCACTGTTTTAAAGTGCCCTCAGAGATGGATTCGGCCATCTCTGGTACTTTGACAACTTTGTCGGCATAACTGCGAAATTGCTGGATAACTGGGAGTGGATATCTCAATTGCGGTGCGGCGGAACGTTGAGCCAGCAAAAATCGCGAAGCTGTCAAAACCCTCCTGGTAAGCATTTTGAAAGGAGAGAAAAGGCGAAGTGATTGTGTTCCGGGAGCCAGATGGCGAGGATGAGAGAGAAGTTTGAAGAAGAGGATGACCTGAGTTGTAGGTAAAGAAATAAAGAACCTGTTTTGCCGGTCAACAAACGCGCATGCGAAAAGAAATAGGTAAAGGATAAGATTGATTAATTATTTCCTGTATGATGTCTTTTCCGGGTTCGCGAATTTTGAAGCGTTTTCCCGAAATTCGTACCCGCAGACGCCCGTGTAATATTCCCACATCTACCTAGTAGCACTCCAACAATCAACCTCCACTCCACTTTCCACTTACTGAATATTCATTCCGCGACCATCAACCACCAACCACCAACCACAGTTCAGACGTTTCCCATCAATAGCGTTTATTGAAAGATAGATAAATCTTTTAGTGGCCAGGTACAACAATTGCCGCGTTTTGGCATTGCCATCGATCTTGAGCATCCAGTGGAAAAAAAGATTAGATTTGATTCATAATGTCTACCAGATCTACAGTATCGTGAGCATCTACATCCCATATCATACAGACTACCCGTTCTAACAGTCTTCCGTTTAGGTCGCTTTATCGGCGCTCCCTCAAGCTTTCCCTGGACTGGTGTGTACAAAGGCATCTCTGGAGAGGACAAGCATTGTACATCAGATCATTATTCGAGGCGCAAAAAAATGTTCACGACCCCAGACTGCAGAGGGCAAGTAGCCCAATTGATACAAAGGAGGAAGTGTAGACTAATTATGTGACTCGCAGGCATTGTTTAGAGAGACGGAGGATTTACTTGAGAAGTGGAAGCACCCAGATCCATACCGCCCACCTACTGCCCCTGGAGGTCAGTTCTCCCTTGGCTGGTTATCTTCATATCATATGCTTACAATGTTCTCTTTCCAGGATCGAAATACGAGCGCAATCTTCCATCACCAATTCTCGACCGTAAGTTGTACAACACATCGACTGCTGAGATCGCCGCATTAACATTTCATAGCTCCTCCAAAGATGGCTCTGTAAGTACCTGGGGATTTCATGGGAAGCAGGGCAGATGGCTACAGTGCGGAGTTACAATCAGTGGAAGAAATGATGAATTGTACATAGCACAAGGAATTCGACAATGTTTACAGACACGCCCTCTCGACCTCTCAGAAAATCTGACCGCATCTTTCTTGAGTGACTTTTGTGGAGGCCTATATGATTGGAAGAAGAACGAGCACAAATCCAAGTGACAAGAACGTTGCCGGCGATACATGAATCAAGAAATAGCAATTGAATACCAAGTTGGAAGCTAGGAGACAAGAATCAAGAAAGCGGCCATCAAACGATCGGAACATAGAAGCCCCTCCATCCCACATTCGGACAAATCCACAACAAACAAACGCGTTTCGCGCCCAACATCCAATCCCATGGTTAATTTTCACGTTTCATTGCACTAATCGAGTAGGGAAGTGAAGTATTCTGGAAAATAATGAAGAATGATCATTCGGATTTTTCATTCATAAGATTGATTCAGAAAGCAATCCTAATCCATTGCCATGGATTTTAATGTACAACCGGAACGCGAAAAAATAACCATAAACCCATACCCATACGACACCCCATTATCATAAAAGCAGACCATCTCAAGCCAACAACCCAGAAACGAAAATCTATAGCTCTTGACTGGCAGGCTTTCCACCAGCAGTCTTGGCAGTCTTCTTTGGAAGAAGGTCTAAAAACACGTTAGAAAGTGATATAAAATACTGGATTGAAGTAACTTACTTTGATGAATGTTTGGCAAGACACCACCTTGTGCGATTGTAACGTGTCCCAAAAGCTTGTTCAATTCCTCATCGTTTCTGATGGCGAGTTGGAGATGACGTGGGATGATACGGGTCTTCTTGTTGTCGCGAGCAGCGTTACCGGCCAACTCAAGGATTTCAGCCGCGAGGTACTCAAGAACAGCAGCGAGGTAGACAGGGGCACCTAATGGATACGCGTTAGAAATAGCAAATTAGAATGGCTTTGATGGATATGACTTACCAGCACCGACACGTTGAGCGTAGTTACCCTTTCGGAGAAGACGGTGAACACGACCAACTGGGAATGCGAGACCAGCCTTGGATGAACGGCTAAACAGGCAAATACATTAGCATTGAAGCTTCAAGATGGAAAAGCGACTATATCTAGATACAAATGCGAATTGCAAATTGGACCGAAAAGTCGCGAGGCACGATGTGAAAGACAAGGGAAGTGCAACTTACGATTGAGCGTTCTTGGTAGTTCCCGCCTTTCCTCCAGCAGATTTTCCTCCAGTCATTTTGAAAGTGTTTGAAAAGTAAAATTAATGTGGGAAGTGGTTAAGTTTGATGGATGAAATAATTCAAGTATGAATTCTGGAAAGTGTTTTTCGAAAGTTTTGCGTGGATAGAAAAGAGATGTTTTGAATTAAAAGAAGATGGGAATGGGGACGAACATTTATCAACAAGAGCCATCAAAAGTCGTGATCTGATCTGCTCTGCCCATAAAAAAACACCGTAAAGAGCTCCTTCCATAAGCTAGAGCGTTTTAGGGTATTTTATAAGCAGAAGGCACGACCCGCAGATTGAACGAATTATGTGATTGGTCATGGAGGCGGTTCCACATTAATCGGGTATCCAATCATCGATTTTAGAGAGTCCCCAGCAGCACGGTTGGCAAAAGGGCACGAAAGTGATTTTGGCCGACTTTATTATTCATTTAAACTCTTCATCTCCCAATTTCAATCCTCTTCATTTTTGATAACTTTAACAACAAACCACACCCACGTCCATCTTCCATCTTCACACTTATTAACTCCAACATCAATCTCCAACCTTACATTTTTCAATCCAAACAAATCTTAAATTCAAAATGCCACCAAAGGGAGTTGCAAGCAAGGCACCAGCTGCCGCCAAGGTACGTGTTTACTCTCACTGCGCGCTCCAAATACCATTTTCTAACACTTTTCACAACAGGCACCTGCATCCGCATCAAAGGCCCCAGCTAGCAAGCAAGATGCTGGCAAGAAGACCACCACCAGCGAAGGAAAGCCACGCAAGAAGAAGGGACGCAAGGAGACCTACTCTTCATACATTTACAAAGGTACGAATTCATTCGCGATTTTCGATCGCGCTTCCAGTCACGACGCGTCGCATTTACCAAACAACAACCACTAACATTTTCCATCGATAGTTCTCAAGCAAGTTCACCCAGATACTGGTATCTCCAACCGCGCCATGTCTATCTTGAACTCCTTTGTCAACGATATCTTTGAGCGCGTTGCCACCGAGGCATCCAAGCTCGCTGCCTACAACAAGAAGAGCACTATCTCATCAAGAGAAATCCAAACCTCGTATGTGCCACCCCAATTACATTCACACATCTCATTCCTAACCATCACGCAGTGTCCGTCTTATTCTTCCCGGTGAACTCGCCAAGCATGCCGTCTCTGAGGGTACCAAGGCTGTTACCAAGTACTCTTCATCCACGAAATAAGTTGTCTTTTCTTTGGGGTTTAGGGGGGATATCGGATATGCTTGAGCTCTGGGGTCATCTCATAGATGATGGCTGCTGTTGATCGAGGGCCTTGGGGTTTTCTTTTTAATGCGTTATGGATGGTCTGCTTTTTATGGGGGCAAATGTCTTCACGGTCTGTTTTCGGGGTACGTGGCTGTACAATAAACAAACGTCTTCATCAGAATAGGGAATTAGAAGACGAAATTCAAACATCAACTTAATTCACTGTCACCTATTTGGTCCCATACAATGTGGCGAATGAATTTTTATATGTTGAGGGATATCATTAACACAGCTAAATCGCGTCGCGATTCGAGTTTGGATTCTTGCTGCCAAATAAGCATTCTCTACCGATCCTATATAGTGACCACCGCCGAGTACGTTTTCGACAACGCTTCAACCCGAACCGAATGTATGATTGACTAGGCGGTTCGCGATATCTCGGCCACATTTGCGGCTCCTTATCCTAGACCGGCTTTCGTGGTCTTTACAACGTGGGAAACTGGCTGAAGAATGCCCTTATTATCGAGCGCACCAAGAGCTGTGCCGGCACTCCAGCCCATCTTTTCTAGCATCGCCCTTCCTTTGTTCTCAACACCCAGTTCGGGAGCCGAGGCACCGACAACGTCACCATCACGATAACTAGCAGCACCGAAACCGCCTCCAAAACCGCCACCGCCAGTTCGGCCGCCACGTTTGGACGCAGCGCCTGTTCTTCTCCCACCTACGTCATTACGCGGAAGGAAACGACGTGAAAGTTTCGACGCTGCAGCTTCGTAGGCGCGATCTCCATAAACAGTCGTTCTTGAAGTACGGTACAAGATAGGATAACGCTTATTGCCTACTCCAGCAGACTTGGACTTTAATTTAAATGCATTGGCGATCTCGTGAACAAATTTGCGATCGGCTTTGCCCATCGCAGGAAGAGAAAGGCTGTATTATGTTAGTGTGGATTAAGAAGGTTAGAAATGATACTCACGTGGTATTGTCACCCTTTAAAAACTCCTTGATTTCTTCCTTGACATCATCAATACTCATTCCTTCCTTGTATCTTGCCTTCATATCGGGCTTGCCATGCTTGCCAGTCAGTAAACCCCGTGCACGTAATTCTTCGCGTTCCTGCTTTCTCTCCTTTTTCTTGACACGATCATTGTCCCAAGCTGATTGCATTGAGGCCTCGAGCTCTGAATCCGAGATGTCGTCTAATATCAACTTGCCCTTGCGACCTTTAGGTTTCTTTTTCAGACTTGGTCGATCGAAATCCATTACATCAAATCCGTCGTAAGCATCGGCCAATGGAGCTGCAGGTGGAAATTCGCCCTGGCGCCGCTGTCTTTCCTTTCTGCCTCTTCTGCCTGAAAGTATGAAACTACTGAGATCAATCGTGGACGCTTCCCTGTCGTCATCCTCATCATCGACTTCATCGTCGAAGAGTAGAATTTCATCACCGCCCATACCAAGCTCCTCTTGCTTACTTATCAGTCTTGCAATTTGTTCATCATTCATTTTTGCGATCCTCCTTTGAACTAAATCCCGCTCGTCATCATGGTCGTCGTCATCATCTCCGTCGACACTATCGTCGGAATCATCACTGTCTTCGTCTCCATTACTTTCGAATTCGGCAACCAACTTCTCTTCAGCTTCAAAGACCTCAATGAGAGGCAGTGCCCCGGAATCCTGTAGAACATCCAGCGGAACCCATCTGGCTTCGTCTACGTCCTGATGTTCCCAGACGATCAAGTACTGCACGCCACCAACACGATGCCTCTTTGATAAAATCGTTTCGACTTTGCCCCTGGCCTCATCCGACGTGCTGAGATCGTCAAGATCCTGCAATTCTGTCCGACCCCATCCGTGACGTACATCAGAATCATGAGCGCCTTGAACAGAAGAATCATCTTCCCAAGCAGCTTCGTCGTCGCCTCCCAACTCACGTTTGTTGAATGTATGGTTGACATTAGCCATGGTCTGTTCCTGATCCATGTTCGCAATATAATCTGCAATCATAGCATCCTCTTCATCACTATCATCGATTCTGCCGGCCATTCGTCTACCTCGTCTAGCGCGACCTTGACCTCGACCTTTGTTTTGACGCTTGGGTAAAATTGCCTCGAAATCTGGAGAAGGTGAATTTGCTACCTTGTGTGACATTGTGCCCAAAAACGTCTCTTTGTTCAATGCTTCTGCCAGCTCGGGTGGAATAGACTCTAGAGATGCCTCCTTCTCATCTAAAGCTTCTTCCAATAGCTTTTCTTGCTCGAGAAGTTTATCATCCAAGAACTTGATCCTGGCATCTATAGGATCTGCGCTTGTTGGGGGGTCATGTTTGATCCTGGCATCTTCGTTCCTTACTTGACCACGTCCGTGAAAGAGAATGACTTCTTCGCTTGAGTCTGACCGAGCTGGAGAGATTGAGCGCAAACGCGGTGGTGCAAGACCTGTCTCAACAGGGTTGCCACCATCGGTGTCTATCATGAACGACGAGGAGGTTGCAGCCACTCTCGTTTCGCGATTCGCCATTTCCACATCTTGGGTCAAGCTTTCTGCAGGTAGTTCTGCAGATTCCAAGCTCATTCCAGCCAGTGCCTCCTCAGAATCTTTGATAAAATCTGGCGGATTAAACTCCCCGGCGCTTACAAAGCTCACTTTCGTATCCCTTAATCTTTGATCGGAGTTCCAGAATGAATGATGACGTTCAGTATTGCGAGCTTCTTCTTGAAGTGTGAAACCTAAAATATACCAAATTTGTTAGCATTGACAAATGTGGCTGATAGAACAATGGCAATTGCATTTGCATTCGCCGAAGATCATTCATATGGAGAATATATAAACATTACCAGTCTGAGGCCTTTGGGGAACATATGTGCCAGCGAATGGTATAAAGGAGGTTCCAGGAGTGGGAGTTCCGCGACCACCTCTAGGTGAACTGAAATTGCCCCTCCCACGAGCGCCACCCCGTTTGTTTCGTGGCATGGCTTGTGTTATCACAGCACAATGAAAGTGTCAATGGAATCGAGGTTTACGGATGGTAACCTGATGTATAGATCCTTACGACAAATAAGTATCTCGAATGGGAAAAGATGAAGAAAGTTTTGCCATCAATGAGAATAATTCAAGTGGTAGGTGAATAACCTGGTAATGAGTGTGTTAGGCTACAGGGTAGGCAGCTCAGGTACTGGTCGGTGTTGTGTGCAACAAAAACAATTATTACTATAGATGACTACGCTGCACGAAAATGTGTACTAGTAGCTTTCTTGATCCAATCAGATGCTGGAAATATATGGGCACTTCACCCTCGCCAGTCAGCTTTTGATAAATATGGATGCCCAGGTGGTGATGACTTTAAGAGCTTCTTATCGATAAGAAACCATCAAAAGGTGGGTCTGTGGTACTCCGTACAGCAGAAGAGGAGGAGAGGAGGTATGGAGAAATGATAAATACCTTGTTCACAGGTACCGAGAGAATATCAACTCGGAGATACTGGGTAAAGTACTCGAGCAATACTTTAATGCCTGCTAGGCACCTATTATCTTCCTAACTTGTTATCCAATTAATAATTCATTACATCATCAATCAAGTTCCTGTTGAGCTCACCTACCTACCAGGTTGCTTTCTCCCATCAGTCACTGCACATGCACTTCCACAATGAAAGTGTGGTGTTGTCGTGTCGAACATTCACATAAAAACGCACTAGGCCAAACAAGGTATCATATTTGAATACTACGTGATAACATCAATCAGAACATCAGCTGCCTTCGCCTTGCAGCACTCACCTCATCCCATACTACAAACAATCTGCAACATTTCTCGACTTATCAAATGCTCACTTATTTATAACACTTCTACTTCAAACTTCAACTCTTCTACTTCAACTACACTTCTTCTTCCATCAGCTCTATCTATACTTCCACTATAGAACCCGTCAATAATCCTAATCAATTTCCCCTCCGCTCACCGTCCCCGCCATTCTCTACCATAACGCTCTACAAGTCTTATGTGCATCCGACACGACTTGAACACGAATCATAGTCGCATTCAACCATGACGGCGGCTGATATAGGTCGTTACAAACGCTTCGTCCAGTATTTCTGGGATCCCGAGCCAACGAACGATACTGCCTCGCAGTCACCTATTTGGTGTTTAGGAAAAGAATACCCTATTCTGGAAAAGTCACCCACTTCAACCATCACAGACTCCCCTCCTCAGGAAGTAAAATATCTACCCGCACAGTCTTTACCAGACAATGAAGTTACAACTCCACCTGATAGTACCGTAGGCAGCCTTGACTCAAGTTCAGGCTACCAAACTTGCGATGCAGCCAATGCAGATGGAGGATGGCCATCCGCATTCCTTGACGATTTCGAAGCCAAGATATGGCTCACATATCGATCAAACTTTCCAGCGATAGCTAAGTCGCAGGACCCAAAAGCCTTTTCTGCGATGTCACTATCAGTACGATTGAGGAGTCAACTTGTCGACCAAGGAGGCTTTACATCTGACACGGGGTGGGGTTGTATGATAAGGTCCGGACAAAGCCTCTTGGCAAATGCATTGCTTACTCTGAGGATGGGCAGAGGTTTGTTCTATTACCATAACTTTCTTTGGTCCTTTAGCTAATCATGAAATAGAATGGCGTCGCGGGATATCTAGCCACGAAGAACGCAAAATCCTGTCTTTATTCGCAGATGATCCAAGAGCTCCCTACTCTATTCACAAATTTGTCGAGCACGGTGCAAGTGCTTGCGGTAAACATCCTGGAGAGTGGTTCGGACCATCTGCTACTGCGCGCTGTATCCAGTAAGAAGACTATTCGAGAGCATGTTGAATAATGACTGATCATCTACAGGGCTTTATCCAATAATCAAGCCAATTCAGAACTGCGTGTATACATCACGGGTGATGGATCGGACGTATACGAAGACACCTTTATGAATATCGCAAAGCCAAACCACTCAGACTTCACCCCGACTCTCATTCTAGTCGGTACGAGGCTAGGCCTTGACAAGATAACTCCCGTCTACTGGGAGGCGCTGAAATACTCCTTACAGATGCCGCAATCTGTGGGGATAGCTGGGTAAGTCATTCCGACTTTCATTAACATGGTCGTATAATAATTTAGCACAGGGGTCGCCCATCCTCCTCGCACTACTTCATTGGTGTGCAAGAGTCAGATTTCTTCTATCTAGATCCTCATCAAACACGACCAGCACTTCCGTACAAGGATAATATGGATGACTATACTACCGAGGATGTTGACTCGTGCCACACTCGCCGACTTCGACGTCTCCACATAAAGGAGATGGATCCCAGCATGCTTATCGCATTCTTGATACGTGATGAGAACGATTGGAATGAGTGGCGACGGGCCGTTAAGGAAGTACAGGGTAAGGGAGTTATCCACGTTGCAGATACAGATCCGGCATCGTATGGCTTAGGTGGAGAGCGAGATGGAGCTATTGACGAGGTTGAAACATTTGACGACGACGATGACGATACCATATTAGACGCTTAAGGCACTGGGAAACAATCCATCAAAGGAATTGAGGTATTCAGGGCGTTCGGGGTAGGTGACCATATAGAGATTAGTCTTAATCAATTTTCATTGCAAATTACAACTTTGATTGGTTTTAATGTTTGAGATCTCATGTGAAAATAGGAATACAAAATTGTTGATACAAGTTTCAAAAACAACGTTCAAGTTGGATCTAGATGTGCATGTCCAAAGGGCCATGGCAATGAAAACGGAATTCACCAAACCCACTATAGACTTTGGAGATGATGAATGGGCTGATTCGTTAGTCTTCAATGTCAGCTTCCAAGGCTAGATCACGAAAATTTGAATGGCTGGTCATTGTGACAAGGAAACTCATTAGATTTTGTGCTCAGTGGTGGAGCATGCCTGCCATTTTTTGGAACGCCTCTACGTACAAATAAGGGTATAAAGTTATAATAAACCACTCTCAATGCTCTAAACTTCATCATTTAGCTCCCATTTTCTATTTTTTCTTTTTTGAGTTACCGGCTTTTTGTACGGGTGAGGCGTGGCCAAATTCTTTGATATGGTTGAAGAGTTTGCTCTTCGAGGAGAACGACTCATGACATGTCACATTGGCACATTTAAACTGGAATCTCATGAGTACCGAGTGACATGAGTTTGAGGAGATGATCACTTACATTTTCGCCCTGCAGCCCTATAGGTTCCTTTTGAGCAGCTTTTTTGGCACGTTTCATTTTCGCTTTTCCAAGAGGTTTCTTTGGAGTAGGATCGCTAGAAGCATCTTGTTCTATATCTTTGGTCGAATCTTGACCAGGGTCCAGATCCTTGGTTTCAAGAGAGAGTGCATCTCCCGATACTGCTGCCGCTAGTCTTTCCTCAACTGCTGCTCTGGGTGCGTAATCATCATCTAGGCTGTCGATATCGGAATCATCTTTGGCCGGACTATCTAAGTTGCTGGCATCCAAGTCGTGATCATATGGCGAGCGTCCCACTTCTTCAAATTTAGTTGCATCATCGATAGCAGACTCAGTCTTCTCATTTTCTGACGCAACTTCAAGTCTCTCGAAACGATCATCAAGGTCGCTACTCTTTGGTTCCGGTGGTGTATCCAAGTGTAGAGATTTGTTCTCTTTGCGCATTTGTTTCTGAATAGCCTGTACGGCCTTGGTATGTTTTTTACTTTTCGTGTGTGCCTCAAATTGGTTTTCGCTTTTGAATGTCTTGTTACAAACAACGCACTCTATTACTTCAACCTCAGACTCTTCAGATGATTCTTCAACCACACCTTCAGATTCATCCGATTTTGCCCAGTCCGGAACCACATAGCTGTTCATCTTGGCTTGATTTGCCGCTCGTGTACGAGCAGCCTGAGCCGATGCAGCATCCCGCAATATTTTCTGTCTCTCTTCCTGGGTTTGTGAATTCGGAGTGAAGCGTGGATCCCTCTTTCGCGCAAATAGAACGAGATGTCTGACGGCATCATTGAACTCTGCTTTGGCCTCATCCCGGGACCTTTTATTTTCTTTCTCTATCAATCGGCGGGTTGCCCTATCCGGCGCATCGGAGGTCCGGTAGAGGTCTTTCCAGGAAAATGACTTCTGCGTAGTGAAGTTCACCCAGGCTCTATAAAAAGATTTAACTACGTCCTCATAGTTATCCTCAGCGCTTCCAAAATCAGGATAATCGACCAATTCAAGACCATCCCAATCGCATGCTGCGTTCTCCTCTCTCGCAAGAGTTGCGAATGTCTCTCGAAGTATACCAAAGAACCCATTCGGAGCATCCGTGAAGGGGACACTGGAGTCGAATTTTCCAATCAGGCTTATGATATGTGCTGCGCTCGTTACTCGAACGTTATCCGCAAAGTCGTCTTCCGCAGGATCACCGCCTCCTAGGATTGATAATCGATGAGAGTCATACCAGGCTCTTTCCTGTGGATCTGACAAGACCTCGTAGGCAGATTGAACTTCGGCAAACTTTGCGGTGGCAGTTTCAACATTACCATAATTTCGATCGGGATGAAGCTCCAGCGCTTTCTTCCTATATGCCTTCTTGATCCTAGGTACATTCAATCAATCTTAGATCAATGAGTTAAAAAGCAATATCCAAGTTCTTACTCATCATCTGAAGCCTGTCGTTCGACGCCTAACAATTCGTAGTAACATGTTTTCATGACTACCCCGCCATTATTTTGTGCATCCTCACCACGCGATGAAGATTGTTCTGCGCCCATAGAATAGAGGATTGAAATTGATCTCTAGAGGGTGTTCAAAGTATAGGCAAACAACGGAATCTGCAAGTAGGTTGGTGGGCAATATTGGGCTTATTGTGTTTCAATATGATAATGAGCTTCTTGAGTGGTTTGTGTATGAATGTATGAGATAGGTACCAAAAAACATCCAGATAAGGAAGAAAAAAGGTATAAACCGAATTATAGGTACCTGGATCCCGCGATGTACGACTGGGTAGGTATGTACTATGTAGGTACCGTACCGTACCGTACCCGAGCTACCCAAATTGACCAGAGTAAATGTATGAATGTGAGTCTAATTACATAAGCATCTTGATAGTGGGGGGGAGGAAGGGGGGTGAAATGCTAGACTACGTAGAGACTAGGAAGATATAAAATTTAATTTTTTCTTTCAGATGGCACATGGAAGTATGAAGGAGTTTTGTGATTAGGAGATAAGCTAGTTTTTCCTGTACCCAGTAGACATAGTATTAGACAGCACGTGCATGGCTAGAAAGCTCGAGGAAGTTGGGATAGCCATTAGCATTCGCGCCGTTCAGACTCTAGAGTCTACAGAAACGAGAGAGAGCAGACTACTGAATCCATCACGATTCACCGGTCTCGAGTCGGTCCATGAGTGAGCCGGCAGCATGTCAGGTGGATACGACTAGGTACTACCAGGTGCTACCAGGTACTAGGTAGGTACTCCATCCCCATTCCCAAGGAGTCAAGAACGCGCGAACCGGTGCCCAAGACTTGTTAGAACTTAGAAGCCAGAACTTCCTATGGAGTGACTGAGAGTGAGTACCTTGATCTTGAAGTAAAGTCTTTGCAAGTTTTCTGATGGATTCATATTGAAGCGGACATTACCCGTATCAAGTGCTTGTCCCTATCTGGATGTCTGATTGGCTACTAGGCATCTTGAACCCAGTCAGTCACAACTTCAAACGGTCCACCAGGTAAGCTCACATCGATTTTGTTTACTCCCTCCTGCTCACTCCTGCGCACTCCTACTCATTGTAAATAATTCTACCTACATATTACGAATACATACCTCTGGAGAAATCTTCTTCCTCTAGAATATCTTCCTCTTACCCATCAAACTTCATCACCAGCGATTTGATATCTAAGCTTGAAGCTCTATACCTACCTACTCGCTATTTGCATCCTTAAGAATCGCAACTAACAGTCAAGATAGTCCTTGCCCTGCGGGAAAAATTGTTAATATTCTCATCGCCATACCACCCACCCCTTTTGCTCTTTTCAAACAATGCCACATGAATCTTTCTTCCCAATAGCCTTATAGCAGACAGAGCGACAGATTTCCAACATTAATCGACTAATTACATTTTATTGTACTGCATGCCTCTATTATGAAATTTGCCAAAGAATTCAAAGATGCCCTTGCCAGAGAAGGCTTTCCGCCACGCTGGGTAGATTCTGCCATTCCTTATGGTCTGCTCAAGAAATCTCTCAAAAAGGTCGGTCAGAATTTGGCAATAATGAACGAAAGCTAAAGTAACCAGATTGCGACCGAGTTAGCACAATGCGGTCTGGATCCTGCTGCGCTTGCAAAGTTGAGAGAGATTTCCAGTACTGGTCCTGCTTACTTGTATGATTTCAAGGGTATGACCAACCTTCTACGTCCACGTTGATCTGCGTAAAGAAACTAATTGAAGAAGGGTCGAAATTCCGGCCCACCCTCATCTTACGGCTTGAACAAGGCGTCACCGTTGATGCTAGGCTGTCAGCTGACACGAGAAGATATCTAGAGGATCTGGTGAATCACCATCGGGATATTTCAGACGTGTCGCTATCCGATCCTGCTGGTGACGAAGGTGGCCAAATTGTTCCCATGTGAGTGTGTTCTTTTGATTCTTAAGGTATGTGTATATCAGTTGTTGACATGACTTGTAGAGATCCATCGTCAGAGATTGAGGTGGAACGACCTCTTGTTCGGGAAGTCGAAGTGCCTCTGACTTTCGATGCGGAATTCTTTGGTCTCCTGCAGGGAGATGTTGAAAATCTTGATGCACTCCAAGACGAGGAACAGAGGGCTCTCGTCGCTGAGGTTGGCGATCTTTCAAAAGAGCTCGTTAAGCTCAGCGAGCCTTCAAGGTTCAAAAAGACCGACCAGTATCGGTGGAGAGAATTGTTTGATGTCTACGTACAGGCTGGAATATTCTTTTCGGATCTTGAAAAGGATCATGGGAAGCGTGACAGTGTAGCTGCATTAAAGCGTTTACAGTAAGTAAGCACATCTTGGTAGGCACGCCGGTACTTGACTAATGATACCTTTCGCAGATGGTTCCAGAGTGAAGTAGTTAAGAGAGGTATCGTAGATACATTCAAACTATCCCCTAGTCGTAAAGCATGTACGTATTGTAAATTCTAATCTTTCCCGAGTGAAGATACTGACCTCAGTAGTGAACCAGTTTATCAGCATTAATGTTACGCTGCTCCGAAATCTCCAGTTTCAGGAGATCAACCAAAAAGCTATTGCTAAGATATTGAAAAGTACGTTCTATACTTGTCTAATTCTCATAGTTAATATCTGGGCACCACGATGACGAACCCTTTATCCCATGGAATCATAGCTAATTTAATTAGAATTTGATAAGAGGACAACACTTGGTGCTAGGCAAACATTTCCCAGACTGATCCAGTCCGACGTTATCATGACGGAATCGATGGCCAGATCTGTATGTGCACAGGTGACACAGGATCTTGTTCAGATTGTACCTCAGCTGAGTGATTATACTTGCCCCGTCTGTCTGGCCATAGTATGGCGACCGATAAGAATGGAATGCAATCATGTTTTATGTGTTCGATGCACGGTGTTCATGCAGCGGCGTGGGACCAATGCCTGCCCCTTATGCCGAGACGAAGTGATTTTAAAGGCTGATCAAGGTAATTTTCAACACGCAGATTTGAACAAAGTGGAAGAGTCCCCAACTGATGCTTATAGATAACATCGATGAAAAACTCTCCAAGTTTCTCTTAAGGAATTTTCCCAAAGAAACGAAGGAAAAACAGATTGAGCATGAAACGATCGATGGTAGGGAGAGGTTCGGCATTTACTATACCCATCCTTCGGAGCAAACCCCTTTACAAAGCTATTGCACCATCATGTAAAAGGAGCCGTTGGGAAGCACTTTTAGCATTTATCATCTTCAGCGGGAGTAGGAATGGCCCAAACATCACTTTACGGCGTTCAAAGGCGATGGCAATGGAGATTATCGATCAGGATGTTTATTAGATAAAGACATGATGCATACCACAGCACAATTATTTTTATACCATTTTCCAATACCAAAAGAGAGAAGATCCCGATTGTAGTTGTGGTTTTAGTTGTGGTTTCAGTTGTAGTCGTTTATACCTCGTATGGATTGAACATCGTAGCATATTCATTGTGAAGGGAGGGGTTATCTATTCTGCTTTGAAGCGGGGTAGGTACTGTAGTTTTGTATGGCAGCATGCGCATTGTGCGGGTGGAGCTGGTATGATGTACTTATTACTTCAGCCAAGGTACATTTGATAGGCCATGCCACAACCATAAAATGGAATTTTTGATTTCCTCAAACAATATTGTGCTGTGAATTCTCCAAAACAAATCCTTATGGACGCCCGATTCAATTGTTTGAATTCTTATCATTATTCCGGCGATTTTCTTCAAGTATGGCCGGATTTCTTTGGCTCAGATAGGGTCATACAAAATGATGTTTGTTTCGATCTCCGTCATACATTTCTTTACCTAGGTAGTGAATAGGGAAATGCTCATCCTTTAGTGACTTGCCGTCTGAACTATCTGAACTACTACTAGGTATTTGAACGACTCCGCGCCAGTCCTAAGCATTCTCAAGTTTCACGACCCTCGACTTTGAAAACATAATAGTTTCATTTTATTTGAAGTGACGCATCAATCAGATTCGAGAGGTGAATTGCAGAGCACAACTACGACTGCCAAATTGGCATTTCTTTTTTTGCGATGACTCCTAACGATTCTGCAAGCCGAGGTTTTACTTTTGAAATTCTTCCCGATGAGATTTTGCAACAAATACTCTACTTCAGTTCTCCGCACGATACTCTCGCGAATATCCAACTTGTTTCAAAGCGATTCAATCGCTTGGGGAATGAGCCATTACTTTGGCGATATCACTGCCGCGTACATTTCAAGTACTGGGATGCGAGACATGCCGTCCTCCAAAAGTTTGCCGGTATTGTAGGAGATGTGAATTGGAAAGGCTTATATATACATCGGGAAAACGTAGATACAAGAACGACAAACGCTTTGAATGGTCTTCTCGAGAGTCGAGCTAATCGTATTGTGAACTTCGAAGAAATTGGAAGTTTTGGATATGATGCAAAAGATGCGCTTTTGCGACACAGTCGCATGCGTGGCGATGATTATCTTGCTAGAAAGTAAGCTATTCAACCCGCAGATAGTTTCTTCTCTAATATATACATATATAGGTACTATGCTTGTGCGGTGCTTGACTTTATTCATCGCTCAAAAGCTCTCGCGGTATGGTCGAAGCTTGCTAGGGGCGAGGAGGTACCCTTGGAAGCAGCACTGGGAGCTTACGATATGTTTGTTCTACATGACAACATTGGGGATTTTCAGGAGGTATGCATTTCCTTCCATATGGCTGTATGTGTGTGAATTCTAGCTAACAAATTGGCATAGGTTTCCGGTATTCTTGACGACCTTGCCGCTCGTGTTCGAACTGACCACCCAAAATTCGATTATTTGTCTACTCGACAACAAGCCCTCGCGGTTGTTACCTTTCTGCGCGACCGTAACCTTTTAGGACTCAATAATGAACTCAACTATCGCAATTTACAGAATAACTATATTGGTCTAGCACTGCAGGAGCCAGAGCATTCTTCGTTGCCACTGGTCTCCGTCGCAATATTCTGTGCGGTAGCTCGAAGAACTGGACTTGATGCTAGGGTCTGTGGTATGCCGAGTCACGTATATGCTATGGTTCTCCCAAAGCCTTCCATAGACCTCGATGACAAGCCACTTAAGCAGAAGGACAGCGCCGTGGAACCCATGTATTTAGATCCATTCCGATCAGCATCAGAAATCCCTTTGGAAAATCTTCAGCGATTGTGGACAGCTTGGGGTGTCCGAGGAGTATCATTCTCCGAATTTGTCGCGGATTCTTCTGCTACCAACAATGTTGTGCTCCGCACGACTAGAAATATAGTTACAACCATTCGAGAGTTCCCCTACATACGAAGTCGTCCCGCACAAGACCCATCCCTCGTGACTACTAGATTACAAAGTGTGCCATTATTGGAAATGGATCATGCAATATACTCAGTCACCTGGGCAAGCTTTCTTTTAAACCCAACCCCAATACCTCCTGGTCATAACCAGCATCAATTAGTACCCATGCTGATGGCTAAATTCGAGAAATCCTTCCCGGAGGACGTCGGCCTTATCGAAAAATATATCCTTTCATCATACAATAGTTCAAGTAACGAGTACTCCGAACTAGTCGAGGAACTGAGAGTGATTCGCACGGTAGACTCGACTCCGAGGCAAGTACGGACTCGCAACAAATCTAATGGAACGGATCGGGTAAAATTCAGGATTGGGCAAGTATTTCGCCACCAAAGATACGGTTACACAGGAGCGATAATCGGCTGGGATGTTGGGTGTCACATGGGCTCCAACTGGATAGCGCAGCACCAGATCGATTCTTACCCAGGAGGTAGGAATCAAAGCTTCTATCATGTACTGTAAGTAGCCCTGGGATGTGCCGTGAAGAGTGGAAGCGCTTACGAATTCAACAGCGTAGAAGATGCTAGCTTACGTTATGTGGCTGAAGACAACATAGAAATCGTTGCCCAGCCGGACTTGACATCGTTGATGATAGTGGCGGGACAATACTTCAAGCGATATGATCAGGAAAACTGTCAGTTTGTTGCGAATTTCAGGGAAGAATATCCTGATGACTAGGGTTGGTATGTACATATATTACTACAATTGAATTTTCTGTAAGATTGAACAGCCAACAGGTTCTAATGCTCAATTTATACCGCTTGAACTTCATCTATGATCTCTTTTAGAATTCCCTTATCAGCTAGGCTTTTTAATGTACGATAGACTATTGGCGTGTGGTCTTTCTTCCGTCTCGCTGCCTGCTCATTCTCGTCGTTAATCAATGCCAATTCTTCTCTATAAGCGATGCGTAGTGTCTTTTGGTCGGAAACCCACTGCTGCTGAAGGCGAAGAAGGGCGCTCGTATTAGTTCTCTCTTGCTCGAGTATATTACACGTGCTCTCAGGAGGTGCTGTATCGTGAAGTAGTTCGTCTGTAACACCAAATTCCTCCGAGGGCCCCCTTATCAGTTCGGAATCATCAAACTGATTGAAGTCGTTCCAATCAGACATCTGTTGTGCCAGCAAAGCTTCAACACGCTTTATGGCGTGGATATTCTGGGCGAGTTCCAGTGGAATTATCCGAAGAGGACTTCTACACAAAGACAAAAGGTTGAACTGCAAATCGTCGCCGTACTTCATAATTTGTTCATAGATACTGGCACGAGCAACGGAAATCCAGTCATCATTACACGGCCCTTGAAATTGTCAGTATTATTCGACCGGTTGCTGTTTTCACCTACCTAAAGTGACTGGTTGACGTTGCAAGCCATCGAGTCTCCACACAACGCCCTCTACTGGAACGAATGCAATAAAATGAAAACCTGACTCCACGTCTGACCTGGACTTGCCTCTCCCTGGTTTCTTTTTCGCGTTCCTCTTTTTCTTCCAAGCTGAAACCTCATTCGAAAGAGCCAAATCTGCATTCAAAATATCCATTCTTCGAGCAAATGAATTATGAGTGTTTCGGATAAACTCGTTCTGACTAAGTTTCTGACCTCGGTATGCTGATTTTAAGAACTGAGTGTCTTCCTTGAAACCGCGAATACCGTCCCCTAGATCAAGATCCGGGACGTTCATAACAATGTTCAGGAGGGCAATCGTAGCACAGGCGTTATGTGTAGTCTACATTATGTTAGTCAATTTCTCATCAAGGTCTTGGGTTTGCCTAACTTGATTGGCAAACCAAATGTGGTTCGGACATTTCCGAGGTGTCTCTTCATCCTCCAAGTCATCCTCTATGTATTTGAATAGGAAGACCAATCCATACACTGGTTTCCTTGGACAATGTCAATTTTGGGTTTCAAATATTGGTGGAAGCGGAATTTTTCATACCTTAGATACTGTAACATCTCGTCCTCCAGGCCAAGAACCTCCTGGATTTTGACATCCTTGACGCCATACTCTCGTAATATGTAGTTAAAAAGTGCCTAGCAAACAATATATGTCAACTTAAAGAATTCCACCACCCCGAAAAGCAACTTACTGGATCACTCTCTAACTCACACCATCCCTTCCAAGACTTACGTTCGTCATCCGTTAGGGGCTTTAATGCATCATCGAGGATCTCAGACTCTGATCTCTTGATGTTTTGGCCAGAACGTCTGAGACGACTTGTTGCAAGACCCATTGATTCACTTTCTATCTTTTGTGTTCCCGTGCCATTCCCACATCTATCCGTATAGTCTCCACTTGGAGACTTGGACCTCTTTTGATTCCTCGAGGAGCGTCTTTTTGGGCCAACATCAGAAGCTGTAGATTGTATTGAACAGTCCTCTGATACCGGAGAGCCATTCATCATTTGCTTGCTCTAAATGCGGGACCTTGAGACGGCAAAGTGATTGAAGAAATGACCAAACTTTGAGTGTCAAAGTGAAGTGCTGAATTTGTGTAATGCAGATGATTGAAGAGAGGAAGGAATGGGTTGAAAGTATTGGAATATGAAATTATGGTGCCCAAGATGATCAGTACCGAGTGATGTACAATATCAATGCTAGATTTTATATAGAGAAGCCATTTGAGACCCTTGCATTTCTCATGTGTGAATTGTTGATTGTACTTGCTCGGGTCAATTGACTTTATGTTCTTTGCTATTCCAATAATGTTAGAAGAGATAGATTGATATAGGTAGATGTAGATAGACGGTCTGGATGCTACAAGAAGAACACATGTACACCTACTCGTACACCTAAGCTGGCATGGGTTTGGAGGAGGATACTAGAACTGTATGGACGTACGGTAATCATGGACAAAAGACGAGGTAAATCGTACACTAGAGAAATGGCTAGAGCTAGACAGTTGTTGGTAACTCCCTACCTACTCTTTTCGCAGTTTCACACTAAATCAATTAATCACTATTATATTGAATTGGAAGCTTCATCATGTTCAAATTCTACCCAAATCAATATCATAAGATACATATCACATCCAACTGATCTGATGTCAATTTACCATTACCATGAAAGTGGTCAAAGCTTTAGAAATGCTGGCGCTGGAAACAACAAAAATTCACAAAATTCAAAAAACGCGTCCCACAAGGAACTTCACTCGCGACTTAGGCAAATTCTTTGCTTTGAGAGGAAACTCGGGTTCTTCATCTTTCGAATGTACGGTACCTATTCCTTTACATAAATAACTACAATAATCTAGCGCTTTCCACTTCATCTTCCTCTTTATCCTCCTTCTCTTCTCTTATTAACTTTCGCGAATAGCTTGCCCACTCAATACAACTTATTGTTTGACACGATTTCAACGAGTCAACCTCCCTCCCTCAACTTTGGCCTCCAACGACTTTCGTCAAGATATAAAGAATGCAATGATTATAAAGCTTCTATACAATGAATGGGACTCCTAGAATGCGTTCTGGCTTTCCGCCTACTCCTGGCAGTGGCCAAAGAAATCCGACGGGACGAGTAACATCCCCATTGCGGGATCTTCCAACGGCTTCGCCTGCTGCGATCGAATCCGATGCGCCATTGATACCGGTAGAGCTCATTGATGCTCCTAGCCAGCGCATGTATGTTACGGGACTGTATGGCTTGCTACTTGTATGGCGTTTATACGATTGGTGGCAGTTGGTAGAGGATGAATCAGAGTCTTTCCCACTATTCATGAAATGGGTAATGCTGGACGCACTATTTTTATACTGGGTACCCAAACTACGAATACCGTGGTTGGAGTGGTCACAATGGACATCTCATGTAGCTTTTGGGCTGCATGCTATTTTTGATTTCGTGCTGATGTTCAGAATTGGCGTAAGTGGTCCCTGATTCTGTTTTGGTGACGATAAAGCTAATTTGAAAAGCTTCCACTCCAAGGATGGGTTCTACTTCTTACGAAGACCTTTTTCGACAGCGAACTCGCTATTTCAGAGAACAGTGTTCGGCCTGCCACCATTTTACACAACTCATCTTTGATTATGGGTAGGCAAATTATCAATATATTGCCAGAGGGGTACGTCTTGAACAAGGCCATATACTTGCTATATCGTACTAACATGTAACAGATCCGCGACATTAAATCCGGATGGTCTTCCATTCTGCTTAGACAGTAGTCGTCCTTCTGTCAAGCTCCCGATGTATTTTAACCAGACCAAACCTGTACACATTGAACTATTACGCTTCGACTTCGATACAAATGCAAATGAAACGATAGAGCTGAAGAAAAGAGACATGAAAAACTTTCGAAAGATGGATGATGAGCCGAACGTTTATACGCTTGACTACATCGTGAAGAAACCGGGATTATACAGGCTTCACAAGATTATAGATCAGTCGAAGCTCGAAGTACAGCGGAGAATGTCTGATACGCTTGTTGTGAAATGCCCTAAAGCCATCATCAGGTCCACAAGCTCGGACAAATGTCTGGGAGATCTTTCCGACCTCTCGATCGAGCTTGAGGGAACAGCCCCGTTGAAGATTGTGTATGGACGTACTATCAACGACAAAGATCGCAGTTTCCACTTCCAGAGTAATCAACCGGAGAACTTCGTCTCGCCGCTCCTGGGTTCAACTAGGCCCAGCACATTGCTTACCCTAGGAAATCAGGATGTTTCATGGGGACAAGCTAGAAAGGTTGTTATTCCATTGAACGAATCTATGACCCCCAGCGGTTTGTGGTTATACTCAATCAATGAGATTCACGACGCTACTGGGAATGTCGCAAATTTCACGCTTATTGGTGAAGACGGAGAGCTCATCTATCCCAAGAACACACACATGGAACAGAGTCTTACAGTCCATGAGAGGCCCCTTGCAAGGCTCTCAGGCTGTGATTCTAGGAGTCCACTTATGGTTGCTATCGGCCAATCCACACAACTTCCGGTAAAATATGCATCGCCTGGCCGAACACCAGACGACACTTCTCACACTCTGACATACAAGTTCTCTCCCCTTGACACCCTGACCGCCGCGGGTGATCATGGCAGCGAGGTAATTTTTGAGGAATACTCTGCCCGCAATGCCCATCAGTCGCCAAATATCCGCGAACCAGGTCTTTATACCCTGGTGGGTGTTAAGAGCAAATTCTGTGAAGGTGAAGTCAGGGAGCCTGCTTCTTGCTTACTGCTGAACCCACCCGAGCCGCAGCTGTCTATAAGTGCCGAGAATATCAACGACAAGTGTGCTGGCAATTCAATTGGTTTGCTTGTTGACCTTGATCTAATTGGCACTCCACCGTTCGTTGTAAGGTACAACATAATCACAAAGAGTGGTCTCAAGCATGAATCCGTGAAAGTATCTGGATTACGACACCAACTAGAGCTTAAGCCTCGCGATGCAGGCCACTTTAAATATCAGTTTACCTCTGTGGATGATGCTGTTTACAAGAACCATAAATTGAATAGCAATGATTTAGTTCTGGAACAAGATGTGAAGCCACCGGCTTCAGCCTATCTTAGACGGCCTGCAGGTGATATTGATGCATGCATCGAAGAGCCTGTGGAGATGAATGTTGAGCTCTCTGGCGAACCACCTTTTACCTTGGAATACGAGATTGTTCATGATGGAAGACGTCGAAAGCAAAAGGTTACTGGAATCGAAAGCGACATCTACAAGATAAAGACGGATCCTTTGATCACTGGTGGAGAATATTCTCTTGCTCTTGCAAGCGTTCAGGACAAGACAGGCTGCAAGATATTCCTTAACGGCGAGGTCAAATTTATGGTGAGGCACCAAAGACCTCGAGTTGCTTTTGGTCACTTGGATGGCAAGCATAAGATTATGACCATCGAGGGCACCAACATCCCGCTACCTCTTCGCTTGACTGGTCAGCCTCCTTGGAGCATCAAATACCGAAATGTAAATGATGATTCTGGTAAGATTTTGGAGAAGGTTGCTATGTCAACCAATGATGCGGTTAAGGTGGACGCTCGTGGTACATACGAATTACTTGATGTAAACGATAATCAGTGTCCCGGGACAGTCGATCCCAAGGCATCCTTATTTGAGGTTGATTGGCTTCCAAGACCGAAGATTAAAGTTGCTGATAATTCGGCTCTTGTGCTGGACGGTGAGAAATATGTTAAGCATGAAGTATGCGAAGGTGACATAGATGCAGTCGAGGTCAATCTTATCGGTAAGTCAAGTTACTCGCCCAAGGCCATATCTGGCTCGGCTAACAATTCACAGGTTCCCCCCCTTACCACGTCAAGTATGAGATTCGTCACAAGCCAGAACATGGCTCGGCATCTATTAGTAACAAAGAGTTTGATGCAGGTCTTGGACTTTCAACCGTTTCCATGGACACAATCAAGCCTGGCCTTTATCAATATAAATTCTCAGAGCTTTCTGACAACCTTTATGACCATGACTCGAAGAAGTTTTCGCCGCTCATCATTGAGCAAAAGGTTAACAGGAAGCCAGCTGCAAATTTCATTAAACCAGGACAGTCATATAAATATTGCAAGGAAGAGCTGGCCGGAGATGAGGTCATTCCTATCAAACTCGAGGGCATTCCTCCCTTCTACCTTGAAATCGACATTAAACATCAGAGTAGTGCAAGACCAGAAACTGTCAAGATTGCCAACATCGATTCCAACCATTATGATTTCCGGATACCTCACCGAGTGTTGTCACTAGGCATTCACCAAGTCAGTGTACGAAAGATTCGTGACTCCAGAGGGTGTCAGCAAAAAACAGAATACGGTGCTCCTCATGTACAAGTGCAAGTTTACGACGTTCCTACTATTCATCCCTTGGAGTCTCGTACAGACTACTGTGTTGGAGAACGAATCGGGTACACATTATCGGGCACAGCGCCTTTTGAAATTTACTACACTTTTGAGAACGTACAAAGGAAAGCAAAATCACCAAATACCAGTTTCAGACGTATTGCCGAGAAGCCAGGCAACTTTACAATAACTGCTATATCGGATAAGGCCAGCGAATGTAAAGCAAAGACTGAGATCACAAAGATTATCCACCAAATGCCCAGCGTCAAGATTAGTAAAGGAAGGCAGGTGGAAGTTGATATCCACGAAGGTGGACAAGCTGAACTGCTATTCGAATTCTGGGGTGTACCGCCTTTTGAGTTCACGTACACAAGAAGTACGAACGCGAAGAAGGGCCAGAAGTCTCATGTGCTGGAGACCAGACATGAGATTTCGTATGAACATAGCAAGACGATACAGTCTTCGCAGGAAGGTACTTACGAAGTAGTGGCCATTAAGGATCAATTTTGCTCCTTCTCGACACAGAAAGCGGATGGAAAGAGTGGGCAGAAGTTGCTTCAATATTAAAATGGGGTGAACTTGATGATGCATAGCGCGGCGTTAGGGTAAATTGTATTTAACGGGCAAATATTGTAATGCCATGAATGGCAATAGATAGACCAGCTTAATAAGTTGAAGCTCCAGTATCCCAACTTTTGTCTTGCATGGAACTTTTCACGTGTACAAATCCTAACATGCCACTGTCAAGATCGCTCTCTTTCCAATTCTTTTAAATAATCAACGTCAAACCTAAACTTCTTTCCCTTGTTCCAATCTAGCCCCCAGTTAATATCCCCGGCTTCCACTTTCACTGCTTTCAAAGCTCTCAGTCCATCCAGGATCTCTTTTTTCTGTTCTAATGTGTAGGTCTGCGGTGGCTCTTGCCACCCAATCCTCAGAATTTGAATGTCAGCTCCTGCTAACCATTTCCTCAATTTCTTAATTCCTTTAGTTACTTCTATTAGTCTCGCCTCCGCTTCGAAGTCATCGGGTTTCTGTTTTCGTTTCTCGCTACCGAGCTGGATGGAGAGGGATAAATTCCGTATAGACGAGGTGAGGAATGAGGAGAGAACTAAACTGGAGCGTTGCGTTTTGTGTGTCCAGAGATTGTAGTCGACGGTTACAGAGATGGTTTGAAGGGAATCACCGTAAAATATTGGGAGCGCCTCGTGATATATTTGGCGATTGAGATACAGAACGGCGACTTCGAAAGCGCGAGAAAGATAAATGTGGGATTGGAGTTGGCGAGGATGGGGGCCAAGGCGGGGGTCATTGGAAGGAGGTGTCAGCAAATGACGATAAATTAGTTGGCGTATTTCGACTGGCATACGTAGGAATGGGGGAAGGATCTCAGGTGAAGAGACCTCATTCAAATCATTATGGATTTCCGCACCAGAGTCGACTCTTGGCACTGCATTGGAAAGTGATTGAGTATATTGTTGCAGAGTAAGAAAGTGGGTACGGAGGTCAGATTTGCGGAGCGACCAGACAGCATCTTCTGAGATGGTGAGAACTTGTTCGATTGTAGGTGCCCGCTGTGATATCTTTGCAGCAGCTATACTTGCCGCTGTGCAGATACGTTTGGTTTTCAAATCTTCGGAAGAGTGTGATTTTTGATTATAGGTTCGTTTCAGCGGGATAGCTGAAGATGCCATTCTCAAATCGTGATCTGCGTCGGGATGATATGTTGTTATTGTCTTACCGAAGCACAAAGATTGGTTGGTATGCTCGGAAGGTTACATGGATAGATAGTTCGCTTACTGATTGAGATAAGATAAGGAGATCAATCTCAAAGCACCGGCCCGAGCGGCCCTTGTTTTTAGTCTATCCCCGCCTTACGATAAGGCTGAATATATCATTGATCCACTTCATGAATGTCGCAAAAGCTTAGATATGATGAATTAGTCAACTTCCAGAATTCCCGAAATGGAACAAACCTCTGATACTTCTCCGATCGAACCGTGTACATCTTTCCTTACTATTCCCTCAAAGCCACATGCTCCGATATCTTACACCTTCTTTCCACGTGCATCTTCTTCAACCCTCTCAGAATCGAATGTCACACTACACCACACCCTTGTTGTCTTTATAAATGGACTGGGTCTTCCCGCTTCCTCGTGGGAGTCATGCATATCAGTTCTTCGATCTCGTGCCAAGAAAACCCCACCACTGTTGACATTTGACCGTTATGGGCAGGGACTGACTACTGCAAGAGATCCTCTAGATGATGGAAATGGTTATGGACATGATTTCATGGACGCTGCAAATGATCTTCACGAAATTATTCTAGTTATTGCTAGCAAGAAACTTGGGCTTGAGAACACCGATGTCGAAAATGGGAGACTGAGTGTAATATTCGTGGCTGCTTCAGTTGGAGTAGGTACTTTGTGACTTTTTTTTGCCCTGTCTACGATAACCGCTGAGTTCTGCCTCGTCTCTTCAATCATATAACCTTAAAATAACGTTCCCGCTAGGTACCCATAGCCCGCCTCTATATACAATCCAATCCATTCATATGTGCTGCGCTCATCGCACTTGACTCCAACATCGCCAATGTAAATTATAGCGATTTCCTCCCAGATCCTTTATCCCCCACCTTCGATCCCTCTGCCGTACTCGCACCAGACTGCTCACTTCCCCAATACATTGAAGCGCGCACACGATTGACAAATGTGTTTGATTTATCCGTCCCAAACTCTGAATCCATGGATCGACGACCTGGTCCAAAATTACTCCCCCATGCCGATAAACCTAAACTTATTGGAACGGATGGAAAAGGTCCATGGCTTACGGTTGTAGGGCATGATCCGGTCACGTTTGCGGATGTGAGTTTAGAAAGGATGGGAACACCCAAGAGTATGAGTATGAGGTTTACGAATCCGTAAGTTTGTATTGTTACAGTGCTCTCTCTTGGCGGGAATATTTGACTAATCAAATTTGTGAAGATATTGGGCCAAATATAATGCCGATCTGGTGAGTATCACGGATGAAGATCGATGTGAGGGTGTGAAAATCGCCAGTGGCTGTGGTCACTTTATACAAATTGATGATCCAGATCTTGTTGCTGAAGAAATTAAGGTTATCCTCAAAAAACTGGATTTAGCATGAATGAGTATTTGAATTGGAGTTAAATGAATGAACAAGACTAGCTACTACACGAGATGTCTGATTGACGAGCTGCTACTTTTCGCCTGCCATTTGTACTCGTGCATCAATGCCAATCCAAATTCAATCAATACTTTCTAGTCTCATACTACCCAGTTGTGCAAAATTGCCAATTTCCCAAAAACAATTGAGGAAAATGAGAAATAAAAAGTATTTCACATGATACTGGATACATTTCCTCTCATACAGTCGAAGCATGTAACTTGACTTTAACACCGTTGGCAGAGGAATTTGTGAGTTTGACTTCATGTTTCACAACTGGGTCCGTTGCCATATCTCGAATTATATCAAACCTCTGAAGAAGTCTTACAGTAACATAGCCGGCTTCATTCAAGGCAAATTGCTGCCCGATACAAATCCTTGCACCGCCATTAAACTTTTCAACGTCAGTGATTAGCCTCGAATGGGAAAAGAGCTGAACCCAAACTTGCAGGTAAAAACTCCCATCCAACTTTCTTTCCTTCCCATCTCTCAGGTCGAAACTCCTCAGCGTCATCACCCCATATATCCTTTCTACGATGCATGACGAAAACACTGTATTCGACTATTGACCCTTTTGGAATAAAGACTTTCGATTTTCCATCCTTTCCACCGCCAAGTGGTAGGGTCGTGTCCTTGTTTGCTTCTCTGACGTTAAAAGGTACAAGTGGATAAAGTCGCAAAGCTTCATTCAAACAATGTTGGAGATATCGGCAATTTTTGAGGCCCATGAAGTTTATTTCCAAAGGATTTTCGTATGTTCCAAAGTTTTCGATGACGACATTGCGCAGCTTTTGGTACTGATTGGGATTTTGAGCGAATAAAAGAAACAACCATCCTAGTAAAGAGGCCGTGGTGTCTCTACCTGCTAGCAGCAAATGTAAGCACTGAGAACGAAGCTCAATTGGATCTTGTGTCTCCTTTGCAAGGGCGTCCAGGTATATGTATCTCTTCTTGGTGGCGGTTGAATCATATTTGTCTTGATCTCTGGCCAGTGAGTTTCTGTTAAGAGCAAGTTGAACAAACTGATCGACATATTCGTTGCATTTGTTGCAAGAATTCCTGAAGTCTTTGCTGGAAACCAGCCAATACTTATCAGCAAAACGGCCACGAGTAGAAAGCCAAGATAAAGCGTTGTCAAACTCAGCCGCAAAATCTATTCTGGTACCCTGGGCTTTTGATTGAATCTCTGGCAGATCGAGAAGCTGGGTATCAGCAGACCTAAAACCATTGTTGGCTTAGTTATCATTGTACATCATCAAAGGTTATTGAATACCACCCCCGGAATATTTGGATGAGACTGCAACGTAACTGTGGTGAAGATTCTACTTACTGTCCAAGTAGAATTTCCGTTGCAGAGTCCATGGTCAATCGAAAGAAAAGAACCTGTAGATCTATCTCTTCGGTCCAGTCACCCTGAAGTCTGGTATCTATAGCTCTCATCAAATTCTGAACATGTTTCTCCTCCACCTCGAAATCACTCATCTGATCCCGATTGAACTGGGGTCTCATCATATCCCTTGTTATCTTCCATTCGTGGCCATCTTGTGTAAATATGCCTTTCCCAAGCATAGGCCAGAAGGCCCCTATCCGCATTGACCCTAGATCAAAGTCGTCAAATTGTGTCGCTAAAATAGCCTTTATATTCTTAGGATCTACTGTAAAAAGACTCGACGTATTCATGATCGAATACTTGAATGTTATGCCATATTGTTCGACATTTTTTTGAAGGAGGGTTGGGAAGTACTTTCCACGATCGGCCTCCAGAGCTATCTTGATGATATCAAGACCGAAAGGCCAACGGCTGATAGTGTCTTTCGGTACTGGTTCTTGACACTCGAATTTGCGCAGTTTGGCAGAATATACGTGTGATTTGTATATCCTCTTCGCAAGGAAACAGACGAAGAGGAAGAAAGCTGTGCAGATACGCAAAGAAGTCATATCTCCAACATGTAGCAAAGATACAGTTTCGAATAAGTTGTATAGCGTGTTACTCCAATCCTTGAGAAGATGCGGCAGCCCCGGTATATGAATGATAACGAATGAAGCAAATTTATGATCACATTGGTGATCGAGTAGCTAAGTCAACGTCGCGTCCAAATCTCAACAGTTGGCGGCGTGTGCACACAATATATTAAGCCAGCAAACAGGAACTACCGAGGGCCTTTTTCCCAATAAGTAATCATTTGATAGCCAACAGGTATATAAATAAACCTATGCAATAGTACTCGCTGCAAATGTAGGCACATACGGGAACATCCATCCGAGCCACCCGAGGTATCTAGATAGCTAGGTGTACTAGCCGACTTATTACCCTACTTTGCACAGAATCTAGATGTGATCCTATCACATCGTCATGCCCCATATTTTGTAAGTCACTTTGTCAATCCACCAATCATAAATTCTAGAATAATTGATTCCTGATAACTTGAAGTCCATTGGTTATTGAAATCCCCATATCGCGAATTTGACACGAAAATTCGCCATTCTATCTAGATAGGTGGTGAGCAAAAGAGAAAAAGACGCGCTCTCAAGGATTTCCTTCCCTTCTTCTCGACTGCTTCCCTTTCACTATTCCAAACGACCCCGCTGGTCACATCTCGCCGTCCCTTCCCATCATATATTTTCTTACCGCCATAACATAGAATACAATAAAACTAGCCAAACTTATCACATCTTTCATATTCCTACCAGGGATTTACTTCCAGGATATTAGCTTCCCACCAAAACACCAAACTTCTGCTCGTACCGCATGCAGAAAGAACATTATAAGAGCCGTCAAATTCATATACAAAGTAACATAATCGTGAGAATAGAAGTCGATGCTCGTAAACATCAATGTGAATCGTAAACGTAAAATAAGCATAAATTAGGGCAAAAGATCACCACCCAATTGCATGCCAAGTCCGGTATGCTTAGAAGCAGGACTGTCACGCCTTGACGGGCTTGCATTTTGTGGATGGAAGTTCTCAAAAGTCAAGCGCCTACGTGCAACAGTTAATGGGGTCTTTGCAGCTCTTGGGGTCCAAGTCGTTTGAGCGGGACTTGGTGTTATGTTGACAAAATCGGCAAAGTCGAATCCTTGTGAAGGTGTGGCTGGCGCACCGAAGATCGAAAACCCTCCGCTATAACTAGGAGTAGTCATCATAGATGATGGCAGATCAAGCTTCCTGGACGGTGGTGTAGATGGTGGCTGCATCATGCTGGTTCGTGAGATTGGATTTGCGGGGCTACTAAGGTACAGTAAAAGATCCGCTTCTTCTTCTGCTGACCTGCCATTACCTTCTTTGATTCGACGGTGTGTGTTGCCTCTGTTCCTAATGGGAGACGGGGTTCGCGGAGATGAAGGTCGGATATTAAAAGAGTGTAGAGGAAGATGGCTTTCTTCATCGTCAGATGGGGCTGCGAAGTTGGGGGAGGTAAGGTCATCTGGCATATGTGAAGATCCCCGGTAGAACGAGAGATCTGGTCCCGCCGAGGTGGTGAAGTGAGGTTTGCGTGGCTTGATGGGAGACGACTGGGCTAGTTGACGGTGACTTTTCCAGGAGCTATTTGGTTGTCGTAATAATCTACTTGGTGTGGGGGAAGAGCGAACTCTTTTTCGAGATCCAGCTGTTGAGCTTGGTTGTTGGAACGTAGTGTGGTACGACCTCTTCCTAGGCCCAGTGCTGCTACCACTCGATACAATTCGATCGGAAAATATGGCGGTGGCTTTCAAAGGGGAACTCAGTAAGGTTCTTCGGTTCGAGTAAGGGATTTCAGACGCAACACTGGAGGATGAGTCCGATAACATATCTCCACTTGAGGTCGGCCGTCTTCTTCTTAATTCTTCTTCCATCCTTGGTTCTATTGTATCCAGTGTAAGATCTTCCCAACCCCTTTCGGCTTTGAATTGTGCGAGCGCCAATCGATTCTGCAGTTTCCGAGCCATCTAGATAATTTGATGTTAGTATAGTGTTGGGGCAGTGGACTTGATTCGAATAGCACAAGAAGGTGTCTACCTTGCTCAACTCAGCTCTTTTCAATACCGCTCCCGCTACCTCCTCTGGCTGCTTCTTCCACGGGGAAGACATATCAATCAATGTCTGTTCTCTTGAAAATATTGATCTGCTTGTTGATGAGGCTGCGAAAGAAGTATATACAAGAGGCAAATATCATGGAAAGTGTTCGAGGTAGAAGTGGAAGGTCGGCGCCAAAGGTCGAAATTAGCCTTAGCTTCTTCCACCTGGTTTTTTTTTTCTTGGACGAGTTTTCCGTTGCGGGTCAACAGCAATACGAATGAATAATTGTACAGAAGTTTTTATAAGATTATCTCCCGCCTAAAGTCGGAGTTATGGTATAGTTTTTCCAAAAAGTGAATTAATTGTATGATGATTGAATGGTACGGATTGAAGATGAAGAGGTCAGAACTCCGTTGTTCATTCCTGGGACTGCTACCATCGCTTACAAGGGGAAGTGATCAGACTGCAGGTGAGCTGAGCTGAGCTGAGCTGGGCTGCTAAGGGGCTATTGGTCTAGCGGTCTAGCGGTAATTTTCTAGGCCTTCAGGTTCTGTAATGTGCCTAAGACAACCGAATTGTAGGGCTCAGGTAAATTGAACGCTTCTCAAGAGCCTCTGGGTAGAAGGACGAGAGAAGGAAATACTGTAGAGAGAGAGAGAGAGAGAGAGAGAGAGAGAGAGAATGGAAGACATATGGCAGTTGGAAAAAGGGAAATGGAACTTTTCAGCATTGGCCAATGATAGATGGTGTTTTTAAGGTAAGACTCAAATTCTAGATATCAAACAGTCTGTTGAATTGTATCAGAATCCGATTGGGTTTAGATTAATGAAGTTTAGGCCGGAGTAGATTGTCCATATTCTCGATGCGACACTGACCTATTGAATCTCGAATTGTGTTATATCATGACAATATCTGTCGTAGTTTATTGAATCTTTGTGTGGAGGGAGCATCTAGAAGATACGTACAGAGGATGGTATGATATACCTGTACTCACTCTCGGAGAATCATGCATTATTAGACAATCTCGGTCGTATACTGTACGGAATGTGTAACTACTAGGTACTACTTGCTGGAGCGAGTAGACAGTACAGTCTCGTTTGTTTTTCGAGCCCCTCAAATATGAGCGTCTTCTCTTCCTTTAGCTATCCGTACTTACCAATAGCTAGGACAGTAGCTAGGAGGAATTCGTTTCTTCCTTTAGTCCGTACCTGTGCCATTACAACGTCATCTCTTACCGTGTCCCCTCTGGAGTCTGTAGTCTGCAATCTGCAGTCTGCAGTCTGGAATGCGCAGTCAACACGGCAGATATGTTGTGTAGAAATTAATAGGCCGCAGCACATAAGACAGCGTAGGTACAGTTGAATCATGATTCTCATATGATTGCAGCAGTGTAGACAGAGGGAATTGGGTTACACCACTGCTAAAATCTCCCTGTGTCAAAGGGATGCTTTCGGAACATCAATGGAAGGTATTGACGATCATTCATCAAACATGTGTCTCTTGCGGTATTGGATTTGTTGGTTGGATGGATAATCATGTCATGTATTGTTGGATTGTTGTATTGTACCTATTGTAACGGGCAATATATATTGGCTGCAGTATCAGTTGAAATGTACTCTGTAGTGAATGATCCAAAAAAAGAATCTTGATCGTGCAATGATTGGTTTCGTCAATTGGCTTACGCTACGCTACGATGCGATACGATACGACGCACGATGCACTCGCTGTCTGTGTGCGGAAAAGAGCGAGAGAGCTCAACATAAAGTGGACATGGCTGGATGGGAGGATGGCTCGATGGAGATGGAGATGGGAGGATGGATAACATCACGACGGAGTATTCATGGATGTCGTTAATTGCAAGGGCCCCCCGTGATAAATACGACTAGGGAGGTTCCTACCTGTAGAGATATCCTTGAAAGCATGCTCCCCGCCAAACTGTTGCCGTCTTGTAAGTTGTCTAAAAGGTGTCTTGCAAGTTTCAATGTTTTCGATTTTCCAGTGTAGTACGGAATCACGATATTGTTGTTGTATTTATATTTATCTGTATATTTACATGAATTTTTATATTTATATTTATAAATTTATATTTATATTTACAAATACATGGCCATCACATATACCTACATATATATACCACCTACCCACGTATATATGGATTGGCATAGAATTTCTTATCTGCTACCTTCTTACTTTGGTACCATCACCCACCACCTGCATCGACTTAACTACTAGCTAGGGACTGCTGCTACTTACTACCGACCTAGTAACCAACTTCATCTCCAACCGTTCCACTCATCTACTACCTACCTACGTCCCTCACTACGTATTTGATAATGAATTGAAGATCATCTAGCTAATTACCCATTTTCTCTTCCAATTTCATCTCAATTGAACAATTCCTAATCCTCTCTTACAATCTCCACGTAATAATGATGATAAAATAATCAAATATTCTTAATGAATCCTCCTTAATATCATTTCCGAGGTCATCCATCAATACACTCGTTCTCTTTGTTGTTCTTGTCCTTCTGCTTTTGATACGAGCGCTCAGTGATGCTTGATTGATTGGGAAACGTTAAATCCATTAATATATTTAAATCCATTCACAACCACCATTCACACCTTCGTTTTGCCTTTCTGAAAAAGGATCTGCCTTCTTTGATTCCCCATTGATTAAATATCCCTGGAGAACCTCTTTCCTCTTAGCCCCCCCCCATCAGGAACATCAGGCAAGAAGCTTCATCATTTTAGTCCCAAAATTAGCACTCCTCTTTCTCAACTACTGCAGTCGAGGGAAGCACTCCCTTGAATGAAATACTACCAAAGGTCTGCCATCATCTCCGCTGTCATCAATCCCGAAGGATTGTTTCAATGTCCTCTTCGCTTTGATATCAAAACATCACAAGCTAACTGACCTGGAGACCTTGCCTTCAGCTACACTCCTTGCTCTAGCTATATCATGGCCCCTTCCTTCTTGAAGGACTTTAAGAGGCGCTCCAAGTCCGGCGCAAAAACAACCGACTCCAGCACAGGTGAATCTACTGGTAGCAATGCGAGTGGTGGGAGTGCCCCTCGAAGCAACACATTCACTTCGAGCAAATCGCAAATATCCTTGAATTCTTCTTATGGCGCTACGACCCCTCCGACAATGACAAACTCACAGTCCTCATCAAACCTCAACGGTGCGGGAGCAATTCGACCAACTGTTTCTACCACTGGATCAAATAGACATAGTGTATCTGGGATGTCGGGTGTAGGATCCCCTTCTTCAAAGTCGGCTTTGCCCGTCTCGCCATATTCGCCGCGAATTCTATCTATCACTGATAACACATGGGTAAGCTTTCCTATCTTAGCTCCAGGACTGGTGAAGCTAATATACGTCAAACAGGTATACCAAAAGGTCTTATCGATATATGGCACAATATCTGATCCATCAGAAGTTCAAATAGATGGGACGCTCACAGTCACTCGTCTAGACGATGGATTTCCTCCGACATACTGGCCGGTCTCCGAGTCCCATTTTAAGGCACTTGTTTACCTTACCCCGGGACCGAATAGATTGAGATTCGATTTCACATCTCCAAAACTCGCGAACAGCAACTCTCCTAATCCTGTACACTCCTCTTTCCTCACTCTTCACATGCTACCTACTCTTACAAATCCTCCACTTCAATTGGTTATACTGCTCGGAAAAGATTCACCCGGCACATTTGATGCTGTTCCTTCGCGCATTGAGAGAGAAGGCAATGGCCTGGATACTGCTATACGAAAATTCAGAATGGCCGCTTATCTGTACGTATATTTCTCATCTTTATAAATTTCTACTATCCTATTGGTGAGTAGACAAGTTGTCATTGCAGGAATTGGCAATGAGCATCTTCCTGTGGAATCAGTGGCTCTGGGAATGAACTTTTTTGCGGGAAGAGGGCGACAGCATATCCTATCAGCTTGATTCTTGTTTTTCTATCAGTCTCAATATCGATCTTCTCTACCTAAAGAGAGCGAACTAACGGTTAGCAGGTGGCAAGCATTTACCGCTGAGCAGATGTACCGAAATAAGCTTGGCAGGAGGACATTTAGATTTGAAGAAGAATGGATTACGGGCACCTCGAACTACAGAGACCGGGAAGCCGGGACAATGCGAAGTGAAGCCAAAATTCATGTTATTCGAAGCTCTAAGACCGTTGCTGAACTTCGACATCTTGATGTCGCCCAGCAGAATGAAAATGGTGCCCGCCGCGGCGATCTATTTTCCTTTGCCAGTGAAGATGTCAAAAACTATTTCAAGCCCCAGCCAGGTCAGAAACAGTATGTGACAGTCCTCCTCCTGGACGCTCATTGGGAGAAACAGCACAATATGATCACTGGTCATGCGGCCCTCGGAGGTGGAGGCGGCGAGCTTCAACTAGCTATTTTTGGCAGTCAGGCACTACAAAGTTATCCATCTACCCTCGAAGAGGTTGTGCCAGCATTTTCTGATTGTACAACCACCGATACTAATTTTGTAGCCAATGACTGCAATGAATCCGGCAGCAACTGGGAAGCTGCCAACATTGGAATAGGTGCCCACTTACATGAAGTGGGCCATTTGTTTGGATGCCCCCATCAAGAGAACGGGGTAATGCTTCGGGACTATGTCATGTTGAACCGATCATTCACCACCAGAGAACCTTATTCAACACGCACCAGATCGAAGGGAGGGCTGGTTCTACCAAAAGACGAATGCACATGGCATAGGCTTGACACTCTACGCTTTCGAAGTCACCCATCGTTCGCACTTCCTACAGATCCTCCGCGAGCTAACGATGACTCTATACAAGTATGGCCTGTGGATAATGGAAGTGTAATAATTACAGCGGCATCTGGCGTAGCTTTCCTCGAAATATTTACAGATGGCGAAGATCTTTGTCACTATTGGCAAGAGTTTGGAGATGGGAATGGCAATGGACCTATTCAACGACAAATTACTCTTACAGAGCAAGATTTAAGAAATCAGCTACCCGAAGACCGCCGAAAAGCGAGACTGAAGATATCCGTAAAGTCATGCGCTGGTGGCAGCCATGATGTTGATGACTTTGCCCAACTCGTCTCAAAAGCTAGTAAGCTAAAATTGAAGAATGGACAGATGGCTTTCAGGAGCAGCAAGCTGGGTGCATCGCAGATGGACGGAACCCAGCCACAAGAAGTCGTATTTGACAGTTCAATTCATCAAACAAAGCTGATGATACAAGTGAGAGTGTAAGTAAAACAAACTTGTTTGAACCCGGGTGGGAGGACCATATTGGGTCGTCATTCTCAGAATTCTTAAGTTACTTCACATAGGTACAACGACTGACTTGCATTCTAGTTGGGCGGGCTTCGCTCTGGACGGTATAGAGTTTATTTATGAAGATGCGACCTCTCAACTTTTTGGCAAGAGGGGTGGATCATCCGCAGATTTCAGTCTTGGTATGTGACCAAAACCCCCAATTGTCCCGTCTGAACTACTAATAATTTGTTAGATACACGTCGTGGAGAGTATATTACTGGATTCTACGTCAGAAGTGGGTTGTGGTTGGACGGAATTGCAATTATGACTAGTTTAGGCAGGAAGTCCCAGGTTTTTGGAAACCCTGCTGGTGGTTCTGGGTTAGTATTTTCCTATCCTGCCCCGGCGCTATGTTATATCAGTTGTTAGGACTTTCAACAGTTCATATTGTTACATCCGGCAATTCGCATAAGATCTCGCTAACACTTCCAGCCATACTTTGATACCCCCAAGAGGATACACTATTGCAGGCGTTTCAGGATCATGTGCATCATGGATTGATGGGTTTGGTATCATTCTTACTCGGTAAAAAACATGAAGGTAATCGCTGAGGGAGCGAATAGTACGCATTAATATTGTATAATTTGGTTTGGGAAGACGTGGTTCGAACGGTCCTACAGATTACCGTTTATCCTATGATATTTATTTCTCAGGGTGGTTAGTAACAATACCTAGGTAAAAGCTTCAGTGCGAATGGCGTAACTTGGGCATATCTATAGAGGCGTTTTAGAATAAATGACAGATTTTCCAACTCCTGGCAATGTTGAATGAGATGATTGCAGAATACATCTGTGAAACACATCTGTGGAATAAATCTGTAAGCCGTGCATGTTTTCCGAGTCCTACTCAAAATTCTTGGCAAGAATGATTGTATCACCAAGTACATGATTGGGTACCCAAAAACTTATGTATGTAATAAATGACCAGTTCGAATTCGATCTTTGTCCATGGGGTGAAAAGGCTGTGCAATCCATTCAGATTCCTTCCAAGGCAATAACAAGTGCTGTTGGTGTTTAAGGTTTGCTCAAGCCCCTTGTTCAGCTGTGGCTTGGCGATCCCTCAACGTCATGGCTGGTAAAACCAAGCTCTTCAAACGAAAAGAAAACAAACCTAGAAAATCATTCTTCCCCAAAAAGGCTCAAAACCAACAACCTTACGATACCCTCACATAGTTTCTACACCTCGAATACTCAGTGTGAGTCAACATATCTCAGATGTCGAAAAGAAATAGCGGCAATGCCGCAAATGGCGCAACAAAGGATTCAACAGCCGGTGGGCCAGGTATGTTTATAATTGCTCCTTTGATTGCCCCTCCCCCTCCTGGATCAATAGATTGAATGTATACTATTGTATCGTGTGCTAACGGATGCTCTAGCTATGGATAAGCAAAAGAGGTTGTTAGAGAAAGATACAGGGCATTTCTCCATGATCAAGATGTTGCATCTTGCGGATTTGATCACCGAACTCAATGGTAATTCTACTTTTCCAAAAGTCTCTCGCACAAATTGACTAATTGCTACAAATCAGGGTTCTGTGGTGTTATGTCTGTATTCGCCTCGATGCGATATTGTCTGGGCCCATCAGATGCGCACGGAAATCTCTGGGCGGCTTTAGCTTTTATGCCTTTTGGATTGTTCTTCGATTTCATGGATGGGAAGGTTGCCAGATGGAGAAAGAAGAGTAGTTTGATGGGTCAAGAATTGGATTCTTTGGCGGATTTGGTACAGCTCTTCCCTCTACTTTCATGCGTGTCAGAGTTTTGATTCTAACGATTTCTTCTATAGGTATCCTTTGGTGTTTCTCCCGCCGCTGCAGCTTTTGCTATCGGTATCCGCACTCCTCTCGATCACCTCTTCCTTACTTTCTTCGTCCTCTGCGGTCTTACCCGTCTCGCTCGTTTCAATATCACGGTAGCCAATGTTCCTAAGGATGCCACCGGAAAGAGTAAATATTTCGAAGGCACGCCGATCCCTACTTCCCTCTCCATTGCCGCATTAATGGCATATTGGGTATCCAAGGGTTGGATTTTGGACAACATACCATTAGGAACGGTGGGCACTGGTACTATCTTTGAATTTCATCCTGTTGTGGGACTTTTTGTTCTTTGGGGATGCATGATGACTAGTAAGACCATTCATATTCCTAAGCCATGATTGAAACATTATGCTTGGGATCGAGTGTGGATTACGAAGGGGGGAACGTGGTGGGAAGAAGGGCTGGTAATAGACATACCTGGCTTGGTGGTGAGGTGGAGATGAAGCATGTATTATGATACCTTGAAGTTTATGAACTGGCGCAAATATACCTATTAAATGCAATCCTCTTCTCATGTTATGTTCAACGACCATATGCAAGTGAAGAAGTCGTTTCTTTGTTTCGCCATGAGACTGTGATATGGTTCTTACAGTGTTTCTCTTTTATACCCGACGGTTGAAACTTTAATTCGCCGTTGCTCGAATCAGACATTCAACAACCAATAACAAAAATAAACATCAAGTCACTTCTACACAAAATATCAACAGTGAACGAAAATTTTCAGCACCTGCAGTTTTCATCTTGTAATTCAATCGAAAAGTAATGAATTGCTGCATTTTTGTGTTGGTAATCAACGAATTAGATAGGCACATGAAATGTGCATAGATAGGATCGAAGACCTAGCCAGATATTCGAGAGACTCTCAGGGGACGTTCTTTGGATAAGGATATGCTCTCTAAGAGTAGATGAAGGCCAAATATACAGAGAAGGTAATGTGACTGGAGGCTTTTCGATCTGTAATCTTTGGGCGGGTGATTGATCTCAATTTAGATCAGGTTCTCCTTGGTAAAGTATGTGTAATATGTTGCCCGAAGCTTCATGATTTTCCTATCGTCCACCGACTATTGACTAAGAAAGTACAATTTTTGCACAGAAGTTCGCAGCAGCCCAAGCCGTACCAACAAACATATCCCTAAACGCCATATACCCAGATTTGGTCTACTTCAATTCTTTATCTTACCATTTTAACGTCCTCCTCTGGAGAATCCTCCTCTCGATCCACCTCTCGCGCCACCTCGAGGAGTGAAACCACCACCTCCTCGAGAGAAACCACCACTACCACCACCTCTGGAGAATCCTCCGCTGCCACCTCTTGGTGTGAAACCACCTCTTCCTCCACGTGGCGCACCTCTTGCACCACCTCGTCCGCCTCTCATTGGTCCTCCTCTACCTCCTCTGGCACCACCGGCTCTCTTTGGTTTTGGTGCTCCTGGAGGTGGCTTTGGCTTTGGAAGGAATTTCTCCAAAGGAAGAAGTTTGTCGCCGCCGATGTAGAATTTGTCGCCAGTCTTGAATGAAGTAGCTTGGATACCTTCGGTTGGCTTGATGGTGAAGTAAACTTGGTTGATGGGGCCGAGAATCTCGTCGACTTTGCCAATTGAGGTCTATCAATTGGTTGTTAGTCTATATTTTTACCAAAGTGTTTCGAATTGAAAATTAAATACCTTGTTCTCTAGGTAGATTGGCGCATTGAAGTAAGGAATTTTAGTGTTGATGGATTCGCAGACAATTTCTCCTTCACTGGCATGAAGGAAAGATCCCATAGCTGTCTTTAATTAGCAATTGGCTCTAACAATGCAAACAGGAATTGTCATACCAAATACATCTGCTGGAGGACCATTGTCTCTTTGCTGGAAACCGCCGCGTCCTGGTGTAAATCGTTAGCAATTGCGCACAAATTCATCTGCTCAAATTCGCAAAGAGTGTTAACGTACCTCCACCACGACCACCGAATCCTCCTCTACCACCACTGAAACCAGCATTTGCGCCGGTACCGCGACCGCCTCTTGATCCGCCTCGGAAAGACATTGTTTGATGTTGGCGATTGTTCGAGGGTGTTTTGGCGTTATCGTTGGAGAGGTACAAAAATTCAAGCTCTCCAAAAAATTATTCGAAGCGAAAACTGGGTAGCGTGGAGCCAAAGATGAGAACGATTTTCATTGGTCAAACATAAATTAGTCATCTGCAGAGTGCACGGTCCATGTGAGGAGGGACAAACGTTACAATAATTGGAGTCATAAAAATATTCAAGAGAGTTCACCGTCTAGTTGTACTTGACTCCTCCCAAGTACAGCAAACTTCGAACAACAACCTACCTCGGAACACCATGGAACAGGCAAAGGAGGCAGTTGAGAAGGTGGCAGAGGGTGTCAAAAATGTTGCCATTGGAGAGAAGAAACCAAAAGCACCTAAAGCACCAAAGCCTAAGAAGGAGAAGGGAGGGGATAGTGGGGTCGATGCCGGACCTTTGGAACTCAACCCAACGCCAGAATTTATCGCTCATCGCATCGCAGTTTTCGACAAGTTGAAGGCAAAATATGACGCGGAAATTGCTGCAAAACCAAGAGATCCCATCACCATCACTCTTGCGGACGGATCTGTTAAGGAGGGTATTGCTTGGGAAACCACGCCCGCCCAAATCGCAGAGGGAATCTCAAAGAGTCTTCTCAAGCGCACCGTTGTTGCGAAATTGAATGGAGATTCTGAGCAATTATGGGATTTGGAGCGACCCTTAGAAAAGGATTGCACACTTGAGCTGCTCCCTTTCGAGAACGAAGAGGGCAGAAGAGTCTTCTGGCATTCTAGTGCTCATATCTTGGGCGAAGCATCAGAAAGACGATTCGGTTGCAGTTTGTGTATTGGTCCCCCAATCGACAATGGTTTCTACTACGAGATGGGTCTGCCAAATCAAGGAACAGTCACTGACGCAGACTGGAAGCCCTTGGAGACATTGGTCGGTCAAATTGTCAAGGAGAAGCAAAAGTTCGAGCGACTGGTTCTTTCTAAGGATGATCTTCTGGAGATGTTCAAGGACAATAAATACAAGCAACATATCATCAAGGACAAGATCGCTGATGGAACCAACACCACGGTCTATCGTAATGGACCTCTTATCGATTTATGTCGAGGTCCTCATGTCCCCAACACTGGCAGAATCGAGACCTTTGCTATCATGAAGAACTCAGCATCTTACTTCCTCGGAAATAAGGAAAACGACTCTTTGCAAAGAATTTATGGTGTCTCATTCCCAGATAAGAAGCAAATGGCTGAGCACAAGAAATTTTTGGAAGAGGCTGCAAAGCGTGATCACCGAAAACTTGGTAAGGATCAAGAATTATTCTTCTTCCACGAAATGTCACCTGGATCTGCCATGTGGCTGCCACACGGTGCTCGTATCTATAACACAATCATGTCATTTTTGAGAGAGCAATACTGGACCCGTGGCTACGAAGAAGTTATTACGCCAAATATGTACAACTCCGAGCTCTGGAAGACCTCTGGTCACTGGGCGTACTACAAGGATGACATGTTCACATTCCCTGTCGAGAAGGATACTTTTGCTTTGAAACCCATGAACTGCCCTGGCCATTGCTTGATGTTTGGTCACCGCGAACGCAGTCACAGAGAATTGCCTTGGCGAGTTGCAGACTTCGGTGTTCTCCATCGCAATGAAGCTTCGGGTGCGTTGACGGGTTTGACTAGAGTAAGAAGGTTCCAACAAGACGACGCCCACATATTCTGTAGGGAAGACCAGATCAAGGATGAAATCACCGGCTTGTTTGACTTTCTCAAGGCTATCTACGGTCTTTTGGGTTTCACCTTCAAGTTGAACCTCTCTACTCGCCCAGAGAAGTACTTGGGTAAACTCGAGACTTGGGATATGGCAGAGGAGAAACTCCGATCTGCTTTGGACGAATTTGCGGCAACTGATGGTGGAGTACCATGGGTACTCAACGAGGGCGACGGTGCTTTCTATGGCCCAAAGATTGACATCACCATTTGCGATGTCCTCAAGAGAGAATGGCAATGCGCTACAATCCAACTTGATTTCCAGTTACCTCAAAACTTTGGACTTGAATACAACACCGGTGATGTACCAACTAAGAAGGATGAAGACGCCGTCAAGGAGCCCATCGTCAAGCCAAAGAAGAATGCCGAACCAGAGGATCCAAATGCCCCACCAAAGGAAAGAGTGTACAAGCCACTTACCCCTGGATGTGCTAGACCAGTCATGATTCACCGAGCTATGGCGGGTAGTATCGAACGTTTCACTGCTATCTTGATTGAGCATTTCGCTGGTAAATGGCCTTTCTGGTTAAGTCCTCGACAAATCCTTGTTATCCCAGTCGGAGTTGGTTACTTTGAATATGCCAAGGAAGTGCAATCCATCTTCCACAAACAACAAATGTTCATTGATGTTGACCTCAGTGGCAACACCCTTCAAAAGAAGATCCGTACAGGTCAATTGGCACAGTACAACTTTATTTTTGGTAAGTAGCCACATATGCCTTTTGTTATAAATTGATGCTAATACCCTTGAAAGTTGTCGGCGACACAGAAATGAAGGGTCGTGAAGTCAATGTTAGAAATCGTGATGATACTTCGAGTCAAGATCGAGGAAAGCCTGTTTCATTGCAAGAAGCAATTGAGAAACTCACAGCACTTCGTGATGAGCGGAGGTCGGATAACCCTTTCCCAGGTGAAGCCAAGCCTGTCGAGGCTGCGGCTCCTGTTGCGCCTGCTGCGTAAAAAGTGTGAGATGCTTGGAGGAAGGAAGTTTAGGAGCATGATAAGATGAGAAGATAAGTACGAAGATGATGAAATAAGAATATGTGAAATAGGAGCATGAGATATATGGTCACTGCATAAGAAAGGGCGTGAGATGCAATGCGTTTTCCTAGCTATTAGTATGCTAGATTTAGCTTCATATGAGAAACGAGGAGATGAGAAGAATGAAAAGAGCATTACAATTTCATAATGGTTTCGTGGTTTGTAGTGCCGGTCTATTACACGCGACGCAAGCTTATATTTATCATCCTACATGGGGGGTAGGTAGCTAAGCTATTCGCTTCAAGGTTACCAAGCTTTCGATACACGAATATTTCAAAATGCGGAAAGGGATAACATCTTTTGGGTTGAACATTAAGATTGTTTGTACTGCCTGCTCATTTAGAATATTCAATCCACGTGAACGTTCCGATTCATCTGCATGCTTCAATCCAATTTCAATGCCCAACGCCTTCCCAATTCCCGATCCACTTGAAAGTTCCGACCCTTTTGACGACTGTGTATCGGCGCGAGGAAGGCTCAGTGCATAGCGACACTGATAACGAAGAGTCACGTCAAAGTTCGAACGTGATGATGACGGCAGCAAGAGACCTACTCGTATGTTAGCAGAAGAATGACTTAAAAGATGAGATTTCATCAAGAATCGTGAGGATCCTCGGCAAGTTGGCTCGCAAGCGAGGCCCATGTCCTATTCGACCAGAGTACCCCCCTGAATGTTGGATTGGAGCTCCTCTCGTGGTACTTCCTATTGCCAGGTTCTAGAAATGTGCGATTGAATTGGTAAGACTCAACAATGGATCATCGAGAATCTCGTGAGGGGATCTCTCTATAATCTGCAGACTGGACAGAGCTGTGTCTTGTCGAGAGATGACACGCGAGCAGATGTATGAGATAATTCTGTGTAGGTCAGTAGTCTAGCAAAAGCGCATGCTCGAGAAAAGCACCGGGTGGTTTATGGAAAGGCACATGGTTGCAAGGTTCTGCTTATCCGAAGTGTTCTCGCTGCACGACACACGTGGGAGGAGAATTCTCGAATCATTTCGCATAGCTCATTTTCTTATTTTCTCTTTCTGGCTGGGGCGCGGCGCACGGAATGAATAAATGCTCATCAGAATCTTGTGGATGCTTGGGGGCAGCTGAGAGAAGGAATACCGTTTAGAGAAACATTTCTTGTCATTCGCTAGTATCTTTGCCGGTGGTTGGTTACCTTACTCTCTGTACCTAGGTAGGTATGACGAATCAGCGAAATGAGACGTTGGGCTGTTTCTTCCTGGTTTGAGGTTGTTGGTAGCATGCGTGGCTTGTTCTATATTGTCAGGTTAGCTTGATGGACCTAGCTAGGGAAGAAGAAGTTGTATATACATATAGAAGAGAATCGTAGAAGAAAACCAGAGGTTGTACAATGTATTATAAGACTAGGTGGAGAAATTAAAATCATGCTAACAATACCATGAGATGATCTTACCAAGAATCAAGTTCGACATAGGATGAGATACTGAGTTGTCGATTCTTCAGCAGTTGCCTCTGTTCTGTATGTTGTTGTCCGATTAGTTCGGTTGAATAAGATGGATTATTTTTAAAGGTAGGCAGGGATATTCTGGAGTATAAATTGATTAAGAAGCTCTCGATTCTTGAATCTTTCTGAGGATCTGGCTCTATCTGACCTCACCCCATTAAATGAAAATACCACAGCATTACAAACTTTTAAGACCTTGAATGTGGTTCTGATTACAATCCACAAGATCGAAACCCAGAAAGGGGATTTGACTTTATGCACATGCCATACTATCAACGAGGTTCTACTAAATTGACGATATGTTTAGTAAACGAGCTCTTCAAGCACAATGAGATGGATAAATGATCGATGTATCACTTAAAAGCTTAGTAGAATCTGAAAAGATTGTGGAAAGTTGTTGTTCTGGTTGCGAACTTGCGCCGGTAGGATGAGCTTAAATGAGATTTGCACACTCGGGATTAGTTTACTTTCTCAATTAGAGGATGAAATCTTCTCGAGTTTAGTTTTCATCTTCAGTCCCATTTCCACAAATTTGTCATGTTTACCGAGTGGTGATCGAATCTCTCGTAGAAATTCCAAACTGCTCGACATCGACCATGGTAACTTCGCGCCACAATTACAGATACCGCCAGTATCATTGTCGGGGATTGTTGAGTGGGGAAGCATTCGTCCTTCATCTGTCTGTGGTCTTGTGATACGACCATGTGTCTTTCACAAGACCACTCGAATTATATCCACTCAGACAGCCTATGAGATTCCCCAAAACTTTCACTTTTTCGCCCATCAAGTAATCTTTCATCGTTCTAGCAATTGTCATTCCATACTTTGTTGTCTGAAGATGCAACATGGGAGATGGAAACAGACATTTGTTCAAACCACAAACCACACGAAAACTCACAAGATCGTTCTCGTTTCCTTCCCATCCCATCTCAACTCGGTTATTACCCCCCCTCCCCCCTCCCTTCCTACTCTCTACGATAATTGCTCTCCCCTCCCCCTATCCCCTAAATAAACCATCAACCCCCCCCTTATCAGTATCTCCATCTTCGACAAAGAAAAGAGAGGAATCATTCCTTTTCCTCCCCTCCCCGTTGCCAAACCCTTCAGCAACGAAGAGAGAAGCAACACAGCATATAATTGAAAGGACATTATACGATATTTTACTCACCAGTATGTTTGTATATAGAGTAGGACCTTGATGACCGGTTGGGTGGAGAGTACAGTACTAAATAAGTTCCAAGTGTAAACGTAAATGTTATGACAAAGCTATCTCATTTCTTCCAGTCTTGACATGGAAATGTCTCTCAGATATTGCCTCACTAGCAATATTGCATTTCTTCCTGTTCCTCTCTTATTGGCACCAACTTTTTAGATATCCTACCCCTCCCAGACGAAGTCACCACATCGAAAAGAATATGAACGCAAACACGAACATAAAACTAACATTTTCATATTCAGGACATATCTACTTGGCAATACCTAGGTAGCCAATAGTAAATCCACAAAGGAGATCATTTCATCGCATTGCATTGCACTCAATCCCAAGTTCCTCAAGCAAAAGTATCGCGGAAATCTTATCGAGCCCATCCATCCATACCTTCTCCGCCATGCCAATTCCTCATTCCCAAGTCTTATAACCTAGTTTCCCTCCTCCTTAGCCAGCCCGTCCCAACCATTCCGTTCCACCCCCTTTACCGTAAACCCCGCTAAAGCACCCAATCCACACGCACAAAATACAGAATACTTACAAAACTTTCTCTCCCTTGAATTCTGTCCTGCCCAAAAAAGAGAAATAAAACCCACTTTAGACAGTTTCGCTACTCAAAGAACTTCCTGTTTCTGTTCTAGTCATGGGAAATTCGCCGGGGACATGCAATTGGCTGATACTCTGGACACTTTGATGGTTTTGCCCAGCAGCCAAAGTTGGACGTTCGAGATCCTTGGCGAGGGGATCGAGGAGTGTCTCCATTGACCTTGGCTCAATAGTATCTGTGACAGCTGAGGTGGTTGGGACGGCCGTAGTAGCCGCTACTGTCGATATGGCCGCAGTCTCCCCTGCTTCACTGAACCAAGGAACCGCGCTGATATCGCCCTGGCTACGTCCCCCGGACATGTGTGTGTCAGGTGCAGCAATGGCCGTGGCTTCAAGATCTGTTTGCTGCTGTGTCTTGTCGTCATATATATGATCGTCGGGTGCTGCAATCATAGCTGCTTCCATATCCGCTTGTTCTCGGAGTCGGTCCGTGTCAGGGGCGGCTATCATAGTCGCTTCCATGTTTGCTTGCTCGCGTTGTTTCTGAAGCTGGTGATCGTGGTATGCGGCTGTGCCTGCTATGCCCAAAGCGGCGCCGCCTAAGCCTGCGGTAGCGGCAGTGGCAGGTAACTCATGTTGTTGGCTATCACGCGTAGTGTTCATATTCTGAATGGGTTCGTAAGTATAAGGGTTCACACCATCTTCTTCAGCAGCTTGATTTATCATCTGTGCGTGTGTCGGTGACGCGTGGCCAGGGGTCTCTCCATAGTGATGGCCAACACCACTTGCGGGTAGAGCTGCAGCGGTGATCACTGCATCATCTGCTTCACCTCCAAGAATGGAACTTCCGCTAGAAGGCGAAAGAGGAGCCTGTAAGCCACGCGTCGCATTAATTTGTAGATCTGATGGAAATCTCCCACCTGGTTCAGGACGCTTTTGTTCTTGTTTGAGTCCTTGAGTGCCTACAATGGCTGATGCATGTGCCGAAAATGGTTCTTCGTCCTCCTCGTCCATAACACCGTCGCTGCTGATGGAACCAGCTCGTTGTGATGTACCACTAACGCTGCGGGCATGCTGACGCACAAACGCATTACGTTCTTGTGGAGACTTTTCCGTCAAAGTCTTGATGTCTTCGTACCACGCGAGTAGAGTATCACGTGTTTCCGCTCTAAAAACCCAAGAGTGTCCGCGATGTAATGCTCCAGTTTGACGGCCTTTGAGTATGAATTTGTTTGAGGATCCTCCCTCATTCGAGTGAGAGCCGAGTTTTTGCTCGGGAAGATAGAGAGACATGATTGGCGCTCCGAGTTTATCTGCAGAGCGAAACTCATGCAAGTGAGTAGGAGAAAGGACGTACCAGCCAGCACTAGAATTGAAATTAGTACGATGCACATGATGGTTATCACTTTCAATTATTTCTTACGTGTAAGACTAAATTAGAGTCAGCAGAAGATCGTAGAACTTGGGCATGGTGGGAATTACCTTTAGGAACTTGGATTTTCTCTCAAGGAGGCCCTCTCTAATGCACCCAGCAAGCTCGTTGTCCTGTCCAGGATATCTTATAATCTCTGGTGTTCGAATGGGAACCTTTGGATCAACAAAATGTTCATCATTTTCGACAAATGCAGTCCATTCATGATCTTTTGGCATGACAATTGGACCCGCGCGTAATTCGTCTACTGCGCTATAGGCACTGTCTGCCTCACGCTTCAATATACCGGCGAGCGCATTATAAGACTTTTGGATCTCGCCCACTACGATAGCTTCGAGTTCACGCCCAGAGGCTTCCAAATTGAGATATGCCTGGTAGTTTTAGCTCCTGAACCTCTGATTTTTTTTATATAAAAAATATTGAAACATACCTGGTGAAGGTAATTCTCTTCATCAATTTGCTTTTCGACCTGGCGGTCCACAGCAAGTCTGAGTAAGTATGGATCATGCTTGCCCGTCATTTGAGAGGGATCGATGTCTGATTGACCTAAGCCATCTTGCAATGCGGCCACAGCCTTTCGAGTCGCTTCCATCTCCTTATCCACAGAATTTTTAAAGTCGCCCGACAAGCCCTTGATCTCCTTGATTTTCTGTTGCAAATCGCTACGCAAGCCAGTCAAGGCAAGAATAACATCTTGCTCGATATCTCTGGACTTGTTTGCCTCTGCGATTGCGGATTTATGATAATTGCGAAGAATTTGGAGGGCGTCGTCAATTCCACCTGTAGGTAAAAAGACGGCGGGCGCCGTGGTATTGTTAATAACATTCGAGACCTTCAAAAGACTCTTTGATCTGTGCTCATATTGGCTTTGGATTTCTTTGAAATACACGATAAGATCCTTGAGAACTTTACGCCAAGCTGAAAGTAGAAAATAATGATTAGCATATTGTCGCCGATCAAAGGCTATGGTGAAATACCTTGAAATCGGTTTGCTAGAACATCCGTGGGATTTCCACTGGTGGGTACTGGAGAATAGAAAGCACTATGTGCCTCGTCGATATCACCTTGTGGATGAACAACCAAGCTGCGAACACTCCCAGCCCTGGAACTTCGTCTACTCCCGCTTCTTTTTAATGAAGCTTTCTTTTTGAGCGTCCCTCCTCTTGAAGGAATCAAGGTATCGCCTTGCGACATGACCGAATGTGATCGATGCATATTACCGTCTATTATTGAGCTTCCTCGTTGACTCGCATCCCACTCCTCGTTGAATCTTCCGTGTGCGTTTTGAATACTGGTATGAGGATCGTGATCGTTTGAAGCGTAATCTAAGACTGCAGGGCCTCCTCCGTTGATGATTTGAGATTGTGGATGTGCTCGTGGGGTACTTGCAGCGCCGTAACCTCGATCATTGTATGATTGCGCGGGGGCAGGAATTGCAGAATTTGTGCCGATGGTAGACATGATGAATAAATTAGGGCCAAAGGACGAGTGGTGGAAGGGAAAGAACGGGAAGGGAAGGGAAGGAAGAGAGGAGGGAAGGGAAGGGAAGGAAGAGAGGAGGGAAGGGAAGGGACGGCAGAGAAAATAGTAGTTGAAGGTCGCAAGGAAGTTTGGTGGGAATGGTAATGGGAATGGTATTGGATTAGGATTGGGGATTTGATCGTTGACGTGACGTAGGGGGAGATCAAGCTAAAATGGATTGGTTGTGTGCTAATAAGGGACCCAAGACATGAGATTACCCAGTACGTTTGTGAAATGGACGGAAATTTACTAGTCAAGGGAAAGAAAGCGGAAATTCCCAATTCCTAAATCCTAAATCCTAAATCCTCGATATTTAAGATTTACGAAACAAATAAAATGAGTTGCCTCTTTTTGTGTAAAAAATGAAAGATTGTATTGCCCTTTTCTTATATCTTGTTTTGTTCTTTTTGTTTTCCAATGAGAATAGATGATGGTTGATATATCGTAGTACGTAGGTATGAGGTAGGTATTTTGTAAGATGATCTAGAATTGAGGGGGGAGGGGAGTGAAAGAGCATCCATACCTGGGTATTAATTAATGTAGGTATGACAAGCAGGTGGTCACTCTTCAAGGTTATTTTATCATCGAAATCTGGAAATTATACATCTCCCATGTATATTACAGTTTACAGTTTACAGTTTACAGTTTACAGTTTACAGTTTACAGTACAACATCACGTATAAACAGGATCCATTTTCCCTATGACGTGAGAGGGTTTTCTTTCAAGAAGGTAGGCCTAGGTATTGGATGGCTTTTGCACTGGGAGGGTAGGTGAAAGGGCGTGACCTTCATTTGTCAGTCCTAGGGTAAGTGAAAGGGCAGCTCGAGATAGGTAGGGAGGGTAAGATTACATAGGTCGATACGCACTAGGTAGGCTAGATAGGTAAATCTCAATTTAACAGGGAGGACCAATCAGAGGGTGAATCAAAGGGTCAAGTTAATACGCAATCGGACATGGTCTCTAGAGAAAGCGGAAAGAATTTTGTTCTGTTCTTGTTCTGTTCTTGTTCTGCTCTTGTTCTGTTCTTGTTCTGTTCTTGTTCTTACTCTTACTGCCCAGGGCCATACATCACATCACAGTGAGACATTTGCATCGTTACATTTGGGCTTCAGGCTTCAGGCTTCAGGCTTCAGGCTTCAGGCTTCAGGCTTCAGGCTTCAAAATTCAGGCTTCAGGCTTCAGGCTTCAAAATTCAAATGATATTCATCAACCCTACTAGGGATTGGGTGCTGGGTGTTGGGTACTGGGTACTGGGTACTAGCCTGCTACCTACAACTGTGAGCTACTGCAACTGCTAATTAATACAAGAGATCTCATCATGTGAGGTGCATCACACTACTTTGCTTTATATAGAACTGTATGACTGACTGACTGACTGACTGACTGACTGACTGACTGACTGACTGTACATCATCTACTGACATCTACTGTTTGATAGTCTATCCAGAATTACCATCGACATATACCTACCCAGTAGGTACCTACGACATGCTTGGTCACGGGATATCTATCTCTTCATACAGATTGATATCACACTGTAGTTATATACTGCCATCTATTTTCTTATACATACCATAAATACATGCCATAAATACATACCATAAATACATATTATAAATACATACCATAAATACATATTATAAATATATACCATAAATATATATTATAAATACATACCATAAATACATACTATAAATACATACTATAAATACATACTATAAATACATACCATAAATATATACTATAAATACATACTATAAATACATATCATAAATACATACCATAAATACATCCTATAAATACATATCATAAATACATCCTATAAATACATATCATAAATACATACCATAAATACATCCTATAAATACATCCTATAAATACATCCTATAAATACATCCTATAAATACATATCATAAATACATACCATAAATACATACCATAAATACATACCATAAACTACCAGCACCTCCACCTTGTCTTCTAATAGGCCCCATACCAATTTGCTGCCATCATCAAAAGGTCTCGTGCAATCATGTGCTTTACCACATGGAGCCTAGCGCAGATCATCTCCCGATAAATCATCCCTACTCATTTTGCCCTTCCCCGCAAATGGATCGATATTTCACATTTCATTGTTCCACTTTCTTTTCCGTGAACACATCGGAATGACGGGAGAAGCTGGAAGAAGGGCGAGAGAACTCAGAGAAGGGGCCATATTAAGACAAAGTCTTGCCATATCACTCACCACATCTAACGGGAAAACGGCGTCAAGCTATCATTAATTATCAGAGACATTTCATAACGACCCCTTTCTGTGGGAAAAGCCACTCGCGACTCGAGAGTCAAAGGCTTGAGGCTGGCTACATCACATGTATGTACAAGCTGGAGCGGATTGAATGTCGCTAATAATGTCTTCTAGGAATGTCTTCTAGGATCAGTCGGAGATCAAATCTTCAGAAGAGAACCAACCATAGATTAATCATTTATCTTCCAATAATGTCGTGTCCGTGTCATCCTTACAAATTACTCAATACCCATCCACCTACTTATTCCAATAGTTGACCCACGAAAGTACATCGTATTGGAATTGGATTCTTTGATCTTTTCAAGATGCTTTAAGCCATTCGCAACAACGGCTTGACCTCGGGAATCAGGTCACACAACTTTAATTTTCATCGTCTTCCAAGTTCCATCCATTACTGCTCAGTGCCTTCTTAGCTAAACCGCTTGGATATCACAACAACTGCCGTGTGGAAATTCCTCTGCGGATCCCACTTCTGCTTCAACGATTTCAATCTCTTTAAACTTTCCTCGACTCGATGTTATCGCTGAATAGGATCTGTGCGATTGCCGTTTGCACAATCAACCCAGTCTTCCTCTGCATGTCCATCTCTCACAGCCGAAATCACTTTGTTCTCAAAGTCAAGAACGATGTCGTGGTTTTCTGCTCTATGGTACCATGAGAAACAGTTGCTAAATACCGAAAAAAAGAACTGATCCAAACTTGTGTTGTAACATGTATGAGGAGATCTCTTACAGCCATAAATGAACGTGCTCATTACCAGATGCCCAATTGGCTGATGATAATTTTGTTATTCCAGTATGCCACTCGAACACATGACCAGCAGCACCAGCGTCGGGGCAGGTGGCCAACAACTTTTTGTAAATTTCGATAATTTTCATGAAATTTTGGCTTCTGGATTCAGGAAATTCTGTCAAGCTGAACTGCTTGAAACCTCCCTATGCACAGGCGAAGTCCAAGTGGTCGCTCAAATTAGGGTAGTACGGGCCGATGCTGGTGGCATGATCGGATTGAGATCTGTAAGAGATTGGAATGCAAGAGGTTTTTCCGTTGGATCTCCGCTGAACTCGAGATTGTCAGTGAATATTCTAGTAGGCGTGCACATATGCACATTTCGCCGGTGTTCTTTTGTACCCATAGCCAGTGCACATACTTATTAAGGGCGGGAGAAGATTCGGTCGCATGAAGGCTCACATGAAATGGGGTGCAACAGCGATTATTGGCTGAAATGCCGGGTTGGTACTATTATCATCATGACCCCAGCGGCGTTATACTTCGTGGTGACTATTAATCGTTCCATTGCCCTGCACACTTCCTCCGTACTATTTGATGAATACAAAGATTGTCGATCCAGTGTGCCCCTGATGGCGACCCAAAGATTGACAGTGGATATATCTTCAGAGCCAACTCTACCGTGACACCAAGCATCTGGCCTGCTTCTTTGACCACCCACAGGAATTCGGGCCCAACATCTGTACTCGTGTGTATAAGAGTACCATTGGCAATGATTGTTGGTTCGAGAGAGATACGGAAGACGTGGTTCCCACTATGCGTAGGCCCCTAAATGTCTATTTGTATTCAATCTAAAGAGCTAGCTATGTAGTAA
>PQXL01000233.1:0-59138 GCA_004916875.1 Botrytis galanthina
GAGCAAGCGAATAGAAAAAGAAAAGAGGGCTTTCAAGGCCTAAACTTACTTTGAATCACTTACCCTTATAAAATTAATGGATTTCATATATGACTTACCTCCTTCAATTAAAGGATTGAAATGAAAAGGGAAATAAAAAGGAAAGTAAAAAAGTAATAGATTGTATGATCGACCGCTTAAAATTAGCGATTAATCTAAATTTGAAACTATTTTAGCATTTTTTTATTAGTTTTATAGATTTCTATATAAGATATACTAAATCTTTCATTGAAATCTTATACATTCAATCTTAGGCTTTGATTTAGTATGCTTTTCCCACCAATACCATAGTTTACGGTTTTTGTGGTTTTATAAGGCCCGGAGTAACATTTTTGTTGTGCGGATACTTTACTTCCAATTCACTTTGCAGGTCCACAGAATTATTTGTCAATACCGATAAGGGTAATGCGCAGTGCAATAGGCAGGTTGGTAGAAATATGGAGTTCGTGTCTCTTCATTCGTCTCAGCAGTGATTTGGCAAACGATGGTTGCATTGAAGCTGACTGCCACGTGATGCTGACAAGGTGTCATGCACGCAACATTCGAGCATCGCAACATGATGACAACTACGACAAGTGTTTTTGATTGTCCAACTCTAGAATAGTCTGTAAGTTTTGGAAATCTCACGTATTGTTTGAGAACTTTAACGAATAGAGCCGCGATAATGGCGTCCATGCAAGAATCATCAGCAACCTCAATAGCGTTGAAAAATCAGAATGACATTTTATGGAAAGAAGCATATGAGAAATTTAAGCAGGAAGATTCAGATCTATACGAAAGATTGCAGTCGATCATAAAAAAGGATTCCAATGTCAAAAACAAGGTGGGACAAGAACAAGAGCTTGGCGACTTACTCTTTAGAAAGCGTCGAATAATGGAGGACAAGCAATGGGTATTATATTGGCGCAAGAAAGCGATCAAAATTGGACCACAGTTTGATAAGATTGTCAAAATCTTCAAATTGATCAAGCCAATTGGAGACACAGCCGCTGGACTTGACCCCGTTCATGCGGGAATTCCATGGGCCTGTGTGTCAGTTTTATTACCGGTAGGTGTGATATTACCCTCTCTTGACCGGAGCTGATTTTCATAGCTCATTTTGAACCATTCCGAAGAACAAGAGGCGGCATTGAATGGGCTACAAAAGTCGCAGAGATCGTCCAACAACTTACGTCCTTCAACTGGGACTATCTCAATCTCTCACAAGACAAATCGGAGAAGCAATTGAAGGAATCAATCTTGACTCTGTACTGGAAGATACTTCGGTATGAGGCGAATGCAATCAATAATTTCAACAGACACACAATTGTAAGATATACCGCATCAATTGTCAGGAAAGATGAGTGGAAAAAGTTGCTTGGCGAGGTCGAAGATTATAGGAACAATTTTATGGACAACCTACAACTAAATGACTCGCAAAAAAAAAAACGATTTGAAACCGAACTACGAGAGCTGATTCTACAGCTAGACAAAACCGATGACAAAAATCTTGAAGTCATTCAATGGGTATCTGATAAACCATACATTTCACTGCATTACACTGCTCGACAATTACTTTCGCAGTACCCACATGCTGGAGAATGGATTATCGAAAAATACACCAAATGGCTGCATCAAAATGAAGCCCCTGCTTTTTGGCTACGAGGGACTATTGGGGGTGGAAAGACGTCAATCATGTCTACCATCATTGAATCGTTCTATTCTGATGTAGCCAGGCAAGATGATCACCGCATGATTTATTTCTATTGCATCTCACCAACAACATCAGATGATGTTATTAGAAGTCTGGTGTCCCAGCTGGCATGGACTCCAGATGGCAACACAATAGAGGCTAGCATCGTTGCTATGTTTGAAAATGCAAAACCACCTAACCCTACTATACCGATAACCGATGAGTGGTCGGCCGCGCTTCTAAAATTGTGTCAACGAGTCAGTAAAGTTGTCATCGTCATAGATGCCCTTGACGAATGCGTTGATTTCAGCAAGCTTCTAGCAACATTGAGAAAGCTTCAGGTCAAGCAGCTTGATGGTATCAAGTTTGCTTTTTCAAGCCGATTGAATGTAGATGTGGACAAGGTTTTCACTGCATCAGAGGGTGTTATTTTGACCACCGAAGATACATTGAAGGATATGTCTGAGTACATTGAGAACGAAGTAAGATTCAAAGAGGAAGACATTGATTGTAATGACGAGGAAACCAAACAAGAACTCATGGATCAGATAGTGCGAGTTCTATCAAATTTTGCGGGTGGAATGTGGGTTGTATGCCTATCCGACGCATGCAGAGTGACTGACGCAACCTTAGGTTCAAATGGGTCACCTTGCAACTTGCAATAATGTTCCCGATCGAAACTCAAACACTTTTGCCCGAAAATATTGAGATCCAGCTGTTGGATATTGAAAATCGGAACAGTTCCTTGGAGCAATCCTTGAATAGCGCATATGAAACGGTGTTTTTGATGAACATCAAGCCAGGAGCTTACAATACTAGCGTCTTCAAGTCGGTGTGTAAGTGGTTATTATGCTGCAAAACTGCACTGCCCGCAGACGAGGTGCTTAAAGTCATTGAGCTGTCGCTTGATCATGAATCTAGACTTCAGAGAATAACGCGAAGTCCTTTGAGCACAAAAGTTGTCTTGCATGTAAGATAAATCCAGGATGATGGCGCAGCATTATAATAAATACTAACCTGGTGTCAACTAGTGCTGTAGCAACTTCATTATTCAAAGCTCGGAAGGCAATTTTCGATTCGCCCACTTATCGGTAGAGGAGTATCTCACCAATCATTGCGCTGTAAAATTCGAGTTCCAATATGAAGAATGTAATCTTTACGTGATGAAGATCTGCCTAGCTTTCATGGGACAACAAAGTATCAATTCAGTTGCAAAACTAGGGCTCAAGCAAGTTTCAGAGGTTACCCGGAGAGACCGGGTAACGGGCCTGAACCGGGAGATTCTTACTTTTCAAACATATTCCATCTCTTATTGGGCATAACACGCCAAAAAATCAATCCCGGAAAGAAGATGCAGAGAACCTCTCTATAAAAGTTTTATTCTTGGTGCAAAGCTAAGCCCTCCATTACGGTGGTGGTTCTCTCAAGTCGACGCTCAAAAATATTCAGGAAGCATGGCGGACCAGATCGCAGAGATCGCAGACGAAGTGATGGCCAATCTTCCACGATCAGATCAGCCGTCTAAAGGTCGTCTTATGATACTGGGAGCAGCCTTTGATCTTCCTGAGATTTTGGAGAACGGGCTCAAAAATCATAAGGAAGAAGTTGATGCGCGGTTACGTGATGATCTTACCCCTCTTCTTGTGGCGATTAGGAATGGCAGCCCTGATTCAGTGAAGTATCTTCTAGACCTTGGAGCTAATCCTACTCAGAAATCCTCCACTCGTAGACGACATAGAATTCGCTTGACAGTATATGACCATTGGAGCAGTTATATTCCTGTTGAAGACATGATGTACTGGGTGAATTTCAGGACTGGCAGCTCACAGCAACTTGAAGGTCGTTTGGAGGTAGAAAATGTCCTCCTCAATCACGAGAAGAGTCGGACCCATTTCCTCAATCAGCTTGAAACATTTTCGAATACCGGCGTCCATCCTGATCTATCGCGAGCTTTGCAGATTATTTATAGAGCTTCCAACGAGGTACCAGTATCAGCAAAGATTTTTGAAAAAATAATCAAAACCAGAGGTCTGGGTGAGCTGGCTCCAGTTCTTGATCTTATGGATGAAGAAACTTTTGATGAAGAAATGGTAGCGGAAGTTATTCGTCATGATTCTTGTGAAACCGTAAAGAAGTTGTTCGAATTTATACACGTCGACTCGATCACAGAGCAAATGGTCAGGAATTCCCTCAGACACTATAACTCAGATACCATTGCATATTTTATCAAGCAGTTCGACCATGATATCCTAACACGAGAGATAGTGATCGATGCAGAGCCTGAATCTCCCGAGGTTTGGAAAGTAATACTTGATGTTAAGGGGATCCAATTCGTCAACCAGGAGGTTCTTGACTCGCTGTTCAACAGTTGGGTAGACCTCGAAGCTGTCACCCTTGTTTTGGATTCTTGTGGCACGGATATGGTCGGAATTTCCCATATTGAAACTATAGCCGGTTCACCTTGTTATGCTCCTGAGGTTTTGAATACTATTTTTCGCATAAGAGGATCTTTGGATGGTTTGATCACAGAGGAAGCGGTTTTTACCGCTTTGGAGAATGAAAATTTAGATGTGGCAACTTTTTTGCTGGAGAATGCAAAGGACCCTCCATCGTTGTTGACCAAACGGGTCAAAGACATTGCCAATACTTATGGTGGAGATGCTTGGATGCTGATTCTTGAAAGATCTGACAATAATATTTGTGATTGATGATTCCGGCTGGATGTTTTGCAAATTCTACAATTTAAAGCTGTTTATAGAAATAAGACGGGCTACTTTGTTGGGAAGTTTATTTACGGAAGGGGTTTAGGCGAATTGAAATTTCACACGCTTAAATTCTTCAATTGAACTCCACTCCAGACTACTGGAAACTCTTTTCGCAAATTCGAGTACGTTAATAACTTATTTCATTTAGATGCCATGAGCATTACTTATTTTATAATTGAGCACTAGCTTGTACACTACATTTCTATTTCTTCGGTACCACTCTACTGATCAACTTCAAATACTCTGGCGCTAGCTGTAAAGAAGACTCTCGAAGAGGATAGTGTTACCATGCTTTTGAACGAGCTGGTATGCGAGCTTGGTACTCTGATAGATGCTGCGTTGGATGAAATTACAGATAGCCTGACCGTGGTCTTGTAACCAAGGCGCGCGAAGAGCTGGATGCCGTTGTGGGCCATGACTGATTCCCAGCACCAAATGACCGGCAAGCTTGTCATACCTCGTTGCTGTTGTCGAGGAGATATTCCGTTGGCAACCCTTCGATCTAGAGCAAAATGAACCATTTGTAGAACGCTGCTATCTTATGATTCTATATGTGGGCGATATCTGCGGAGGGGAAGAAGATGTGTTGCTAATTTACTCTTAATTTTTTGAGCATAACTTTAATCATTCATAGCACCAACTCTAAATCGTATAATCTTTATCATCAAGATCACTCACTTCCGCGTCGTCAAATGGGCTCCTTCATATGACTTTCTCGCCAGCAATATAAATCATAGTAGAGATATATATTCTCTACTATAAATATCACCGTATTCTACGATAGCATCGTGTACCTAAGAATGACATAGGTGAAACGAAACTTTGAAACGAAGATTCGCTTGACTAAACTGTAAATATATAAAAGGGGATAAATTAGGACAAGCTCGCCTGTCTCATCAGAAGAGCCAGCTTTGAGATCGAATGACTGTAGTAGCTGGGAAACAAAAATCCAGATATTTTACAACAAAAAACAGTCTAAAATATCTCCCCCTTCTATAACCAAAGGTAGTAGCAGGGGGTCTTTCATTGTATCGCCATCCTCCTCGAATCAGCGATCTGGTACGAAATCATCAGGGTCCGCGTCGAACAAAGCCCCTTCCCAAAAGAATTTCTGTGCGTTAGGCATGAGAATACGTTTGCTTGGGTTAGTATATTTATTGTAGATGATCTAATTCTTGCTTAAAAATGAACTCAGAAGCGCGTACAAACTATTTTGACCAGAACTATTTTGTAAATTTTTTAGCTTCTATAGTGTCAAGAACCCTTGAACATTTGACCTCTATTGCCTCAATTACCGATGCACGATGAAACCAATAGTACGAATTGATTTCAAACATTATATTCTGTTAACTCCAAGACTTCAAGCAAGGGGCATTGTTGTGTAGATCGAATTTCAACACAATTTATACATCTCGATTGATACAATTGAAAGATGCCCACTTCACTTGAAAGCATGACACACCAAGTATCGCTAAATGAAACACAAAAAGTTGCTCAATCGAAATTGTTCATCATATAGTTGATTATTTGTTGTAATTTATATCTACAACCGACTGACCTGGCCCACTTTTGAACCCAGCCATTACGCCAAACACCATACTGATAATCACATACTGATGATCATGCACAAGATATTCCTCACTGTTTCCATCCAGCAAAATCTATTCCTCCATAGCCTCATCCTTTGAAGAACTATCTCCCCATAATCCTTCCAACTTGAATTCTTCAGCCCACTCCTTAACAATCTCCTTTTGATCACCCTTGACATCCTCACCAACGGCGGCACCAGCAATCTTCTCTGGTGCGATGGCCAAAACAGGTGCATCCATCCATCCTTGAATTCTACCATCTCTCCAATCTGTGATGACTGTTGTAGCAGCACTGCTGATATTTGGTACACCGCCCTTTCCAAGTCTTCCTCTTTTTCTGGCGACTTGTATCAGGAAATCGGAAGTCGAATCGCCATTGACAGAAACCAATGGTGGTAATCCATAGACATCCATAAGTTTGTTGAGCATATCTTGGGAAGCGCTCAATCTCTTCAATAAAAGAGTAACCGCTGGTACAGGGTCCTCAATTTGCTTGGGAGGAATAGCGTTAAGGAGAACAAGTCTAGCTTGCTCTTCAATTTTCGATGCCTTGGAGTTATCGCCGGCGGTTGGGAAAACAATACCGGGAGAATCGAGTAAGGTCAATTTGCTATCGATCTTGACTGATCGGAGAGATGTAGTGACACCGGCTTCTGCACCAACTGGGCATGCTGCACCAGCACCACCAAGACGGGATGTGAGGGCATTGATGACCGAAGATTTTCCAACGTTAGGATATCCAATAACACCAACAGAAACAGAACGCTTGAGTTGTTTTGCTGCAGCAAATGATTTCAAAGCCTTGAAAAGTGTTTGCGAAGTACTTTTAACAGTCAATTGACTGTGATTGAAAGTATGTGCGTTTGCTGCTGGTCCAGAAGCTCGTAATGGTAAGGTTGGGAAATATCTTCGGAGATGAATGAGCCATGCTTTGAGGACTGGAGGAGGAATAAGATCGATTTTGTTGAGAATGAGAATCAATCTCTTTCCGCCACTTGCCGCAGCCATAACCATACGTTCGACTTCCTTTGATCGGGTACCTTCGGGATCGCGAGCATCGAGGACATATAGAACAACATCTGCCTGATCAACGACTTGCTTGAAAACCTTGTCGAAAGCTTTTCTTGATCCATCTTTTCGTGTAGGTAGTCCAGAGAGCTTAACACCATCGAATGCATCATCTTCTTCCGATTCAGAATCATCATCCTCGTCCATCTCATCTCCACTAACAAGGTCATCTTCGTATTGCGCCGCAGCAGCTTTAGCACTAGCAAGTAAAGCTGCCATAGGATTAGAATCGTCATCATCATCGTCCATATCCTCGTCCTCATCCATAAGCTCAATATCCTCCTCATCAACACCTTCCATTCTAGCCTCTACCTCTCTCTCCACTTGCTCTCCGGTCTTGGTGGCCTTCGCATCAGCTCGTCGTTTCGCAGCCTCTTCAGTCTTCCTCCTTCTCCCTTCCTCAATCTCTTGCAAGATCTTATCTTTATATGGGAACAAGTTTGGAATTCCAGGATCCTTCTTTAATCGCGATCGCCATTCTGGATTTTTCTTTCCCTCTTTACGAGCTTTCTTTTGTTTTGCGACTGATGCTTTCTCGATCTTGTGACGAAGACGCACTGGAACACGTTTACTCTTTGGCTCTGAATTGCAAATCAATTAGTTATTAAGTCCATTGAAAAATGAAAGCATGTATCATTCACTTACTTCCGACTTTAGGCATCTTGAGTACTGTTGTGCAATTCTCAAATAGATGCTGTTGTTGATTTCTACTGTAGTATTTTCGATAATGGAATTTTTCGATTTTCCAAATCCTTATCGCACTAAAATTATTTTCTAATCCATCAACGCTAAGCCATTTTCTCTCTAGTTTCATTCTACTATTCCCAATCACGTAGCTCCGACAACATCGTCACATGATTCCGCCCGCTTCAATGGAGATGAGCACACTCCCTTATTAGACGCTTCTACTTATTGCTTGTGCTCCCCGCCCACGTCAACTGCCTTCATATTGAGTCAGAATCAAACATCATTACTTTCCTTCATTCCTCATTCTCGATTTAATCTCGCCATTCCCCAAGAAACCTTCCAAAAAATTCACTCAACAATCTAACAATCACGAGGTCTGAATCTATCAACAAAAAAAGTTTTGTTGCATATCTCATTTGAGGAGGAGAATTGCAAAGTTTTAGTCGGATTTAGACCGGTCAAAGGGTCTCTCTCGCCAATTTCACATATCTCAACATCCACCCCACCAATTTACTTACGGTTGCTTGTGTTTTGATCCCCGCGATCTTCTCATTCTATTCGATTCAATTATTTTGGTAAAAGAAGCAATCATGGGTTCTATTCCGAGAGAGTTTTCTGCTCCACCTCAAAAAGTGGTCTTTAAGGGGCTACTTTTCGATATGGATGGTACTATTATTGATAGTACCGATGCTATCGTTAAACATTGGCATCAGTAAGATTCTACTTTCCAATAATGATCATGAGAGATTTTGAATAACAAAAATTGCTAGGTTAGGTAACGAAATAGGAGTAGATCCTAATGTGATTTTACAGACAAGTCACGGAAGGAGAAGTATTGATGTCTTGAAGATTATTGCTCCAGAGAAAGCAAATTGGGACTGTAAGCTCTGTTTATTGTCATCTGCTAGTCTTGAACTTTCAATCATATTTCTATTCCTGTCACCCCTTCCATCTACCCTTAAATCGGCAAGAAGTTTTTTGCTCGGTTTGCTCTCATACTACCTACTAGCGAGGCCTTGAGAGAATGCTTCGAAAACCAGGTTTAGTTCTTGAGTCTTATTCTATACAAAGGTGTGATAGGGTTAGAAGGGGGTAGTAGAGTCTCAATCCGAGTGGAATTCGTATTCTAGCTAGATTACGGACCAGATACAGACTAACTGAGCGGGCAACCAATTTCCGGCTCTTCTCATGCACAATATATATATATTCAAGCCCACATTGGAATCGCTAAAGTTCCACTTCTTCAACTTCACATACCGCCATCAACACATTAATCTATTTCACCACCCCCCTCCCCGATGTGCAAACCCCCACAACCTAACACTCCACCCAGACATAAAATACATGGAAGGACTTCTCCCCAAAAACTACGGCGACGACGCCGTTGAAATCCCCGGCGCCCGCTCCCTCCTCTCCTCTCTAACCAGCGCCTCCCACCCCTGGGCCATCGTCACATCCGGCACTTCCCCACTCGTAACCGGCTGGCTCAACGTCCTCAAACTTCCTATCCCAGAGCATCTCGTTGTCGCTGAAGATGTTCCCAATGGAAAGCCTGATCCAGGTTCGTATCCCTCCCGAATCCTCTCTTAGAACCCCAAGCCTTAAAAACATACTAAAATCCCTCCCCCAGCCTGCTACAACATGGGCAAGGCCAAACTAAACCTCTCCTCCGCCCCCGACGGTTCCCTCCTTGTTCTTGAAGACAGTCCCGCCGGTATCCGCGCCGGCAAAGCAGCCGGCTGCAAAGTACTAGCCGTAGTAACCACACACACCATAGAACAAGTCGTCGAAGCCGGCGCTGATTGGGTTGTCAAAGACTTGGAAAGTTTGAAAGTTGTAGGAAAAACAGACGAGGGTGTTGAGTTGGAGATTTCGAATGCTTTGGTTTAAATCTTGGGGATAGGAAAAGGATGGATCGTAAGCGTGCATATAAATAGATAGACAGATAGATACTCATTCGCTGGAAAGTTACTAGTAAGAATATATAGAATACAGGGATAAATTTGGGAGAGTCGAGTAAAATACTTCATCAGAGCTTTTTTATTCAAGTCCATGAATCTCTCCTGCTTCCATTTAACAATCCCCACCCCCCAACCTTCCACTCACGACCCCTAAATATCCCTTCCATACCACCCTTCTCCCTTCCCTATCCTCCATCAAAATCCAATAGACAATCCAAATTCATCTCATCAACCTACATCTAACAATCCTAAATTATCTCTCTGATAATTCCCACATCTAATCCCACTATATCCTACCCCATCCCATCTTCTTTCCTCTCCCCCTAAAGTCTTCTATAGCGTCGTAAAGCCGGAGTATCTTAAAGCATACTACACATCACATTCCCTCATCATACCCCGATTTTCTTCTTCCATCCCCCTCCTACCTCACGACCCCTCAATATCTCTCCTATACCACCTTTCCTCCTTCTCCATACAAATCAACAAAACATGAATATTCACATCTCCAATCTATTTTCTCCTCTTTCCCTAAATCCCATCCCTAACCACATCTCAAAATTATATCTCCTATATCCCAAAATCACATTTCCAATCCCATGTTCAAATCAACCCTATTCAACCCCCCCTTTCCATCCTATCTCATAGCATCCTAGAATCTCATCTTATCCGAGAAATTTTTATATTATAGTAAATGTACTACGCATCTCATCTCATCCAGCTCACCCATCTCACTTCCTCGCTCCATTCATCACAACCCCAGCCTCTCTTCAAACAACTCCAGCTCCTTCACCAACTACTTTCTCCTCCCATCTTACACCCACATTCCATTCCATTCCATTCCATTCAAAGAAAAAAGAAACAAGAAACAAGAAACAAGAAACAAGAAATCTCAACCCTCATGCCCACCCACCCACTCAAACAAACAAACAAGCGAACAAACATTAACATTAACATTAACACCAACACCCAAAACTCTCCTCTCCTCTCAATCTCTCACTCTAGTTTGTCAACCTAATTTCTCACCCTAATCTCTCATTTCAATACCAATACCAACACCTAAAACCTCCAAAGTTCCATTCTCCTGTTTACTCTCCTCTCAATCCCTCACCTCCACCCTCCACCCTCCACCCTCTTCCCTCATACCCGCATCCTCTCTCAATCCCTCACCTCCACCCCCCTCATCTCACACCCTAAGTACCTAATAAATACCTAATAAGTACCTAAACAACCATCAAATCTCGGATTTCGAATTTCAAATCTTCACTATCTATCAACTATCCTCTCAACTATCCTCTCAACTATCCTCTCAACTATCCTCTCAACCATCCTCTCAACTATCCTCTCAACTATCCTCTCAACCATCCTCTCAACTATCCTCTCAACTATCAACTCCCCAACTCCCGAATCGCCAGAGGAAATTGTTCAAAATTCCAGACAATACACGTTCATGAATCAGGTTAATTAATATCGATATTGTGATTAGGGTTATGATTAATACCAATACCAACACCAACACCTAGATCCACCCACCATCACCATTACCATTACCATCACCTCACCTCCACCCACACCAGCATCAAGTACAGAATTTTCTCACAACCACACATCACAAAATCATACACAAAAACCACACACACAAACAACACCAACAGAATAATTACTAATATTTCAATGTTTAACTTGCCCCAGAGTATGTAAGTTAGTCCATATCTCTATTTCCCTTTCCATCCGTATCCATGCATATATATACCCGTCCCATTTCAGCCCATTACATTTCATCCCCTCATATACCACTCCCTGATCCCACCTCGCAGATGCCATTCCTCATGCATTATATCACCCCACCCCACGAATGCACATTCACATTCAAGTCAGTATCCCCTGATCATCATCAACATCAACATCGTCATCGTCATCACGCAACACACAAAAGCCACACCACCAACATCCATCCACCCGTCCATAATGCAACGACAAGCACCACACGAACAATTGGAATTCTCAACTCAAGATAAACAACACAACAACAGACGACAAATAGTCAGGACTCAATAAATATGCCCTTGATAAAAAACGAAAAAGTTTACAAATTCTCAAAACACAAAACAAACATAGAGGTATTCCCTTCCAAACTCCATCCTCCGATCCCACCCACACAATCATCCATTCGACCCTTACGTCCAATATGTGCTTCCATAACGGGTATAACCCAGTTAAATCAATCCCTATCCATCATATGCCAAAGCCTAGCACGCAATGCAAAAGTGTATATCCTAACCAGCCATAATAACCCATGCTCTTGAAATCGGCAAGAAATAAACAAACAAATCCATCGATGCATGCCCTTGCTTGGATAAAAAAAATCAACGAAGCTAACCCTTAACTCATATGCATTTCGTTGCAACCAAAGAATCCTCACACATTGAAAGTTGCGAGGTAAAAGAGAACAAGGAACAGACAAAGGTAGTTATCGCAACAATGAGAACGATGTTGCCAGGGTGTCTTTCATCTTCAAACAAAAAGGCACCCAGGAAGAAATTAAGTGGTGTGATGTTAAAAACAGAAGAGGAAAAATACATCGAGAAAGAGAAGCAAAAGAAAAGAAAACATCAGGTATAAAACTGTAAAAGTTATCGAATGGACAAGCAATAAAAAACAAGAGCCTTGAGGGAGAAAACATGCCATAGATATACAGGAAGGCAGTCCATTTTGATGCTTGGCATGCGATAATGCTTTCAATGGGAGAACCGGAACAGAACGTTGCTGTGTTGTGATGTAACCCCATTCCACGATTGCTGGAGAATATTCGATGTTAGATAAGTTGGAGGATGGAAAGATCGAATTCGGGAAGTAGCATCCGCGATCATATTGATCTCGAGAGGTGTATCATCCTTGGTTTCAATCCTGTTCCCTGGCATGAATCCTGCATTGTAATGCCATCATCTACGTTAACTGCAATCTTCGTCCTTATATCTCCATCTATTGCGGTTGACCCGTCCAACCCCAGCCAGCACTAGTTCCAGTAGGTTGCTGTGGAGCCCAGCCTTGAGAGCTAGGCTGGGGACCGGAGGTTGTAGGTTGCATAAATTGATGACTGTTTGACTCAGGTTGATAAATATTTCGATTTGGTGCTGCATAATTTTGGCCCATTCCTTGCATACCAGAATACTGTAACGCGGGTTGCATTTGAGGGTTGCTTCCTGATTGTCGAATTGGTGGAGGGGGAGGTTGATGAGGAGATTGTTGTATATGTGGCGATTGCTGACTAGGATGGGATGGGTAGCTTGGGTTAAACGCATGTTGCTGTGGGGAATGCTGCTGTGGTTGACTTGATGGCCACATCTGATTCTGAGACGTGAATTGATAAGAATTTGTCCCTTGGTTCATATTGCTCGCAGACGCAATTGGTATGCTGGGAGATCGTCCTGCTGCCTGCTCCTGTCTTGATGGTGCACTTCTGATCGGAGGCTGTGAAACAATACCAGGTTGATGAGAAGCCTGAGAGTAAGAAAGATTCTGCGGGTTCTGATGTGCCAAGATTGGTTGCTGCACAATACTTTGTGATGCTCGTGGCGAGCGCAAAGTTTGTGCAGATGGAAGACCGTCGTGATTACCCGTAGCTTGCACAATGCTACCTCCAGAGACCTCATGAGGTTGTCTCCATCTTCGCTCCAGATAGTCGTGACTGCGACTTCGCTGCTGATTGATCTGCTTACTATATTCAGCTGCTTGATTTACATGATTTGATAAATCGGCATGTGAACTAGGCTGAGTCCTATCTTGGTACGCAGTCCCGGCTAGTTCTTGTCTTGGACGTTGAATACTGCTGTAATCTCTCAAACGCATGTCGGTTTGTTCTGGCGCAAGAGTGGTTATCATGGGCAGTGGGTTGGTGGCACTAGGAATACCCATCATAGGAGATGGAACCGCTGCTTGCGGGTATCCATAATGACCCGGCCCATTGCTGTAAATGTCGCCATGGTGGAGACTTGCAGCAAGAGCAGCCGAAGCTTCGGCGGCAGCGGCGGCATCTCGGGCTTTCGCTGCGCCCGGTCTCTTTTCCCCAGCAAGATCATCTTCAGTGAAGCCTTGCTTACGTGCTTTCGTTTCCCAATAATCATCTCTGACCCGACGCCCATTCACGATAACCCTGCTACCAAATTGCCGGAACATGGATTTTGCAGTAACGATCGCTATTTGACGAGAGCGGTAAGAGAAAGGTAAGATTTCTTGATGGATTAGGTCTTCCTTCTCTGCTTGGGTGGCGATGATCTTGTAGAGAGATCTATTCTTGTTGAACAATAGATATGAGTCCCGATATCCTAGAACTCTGGCACACTCTGTTGCTAACATGAATAATTTATCTCCTCGATTTGGTACATAGAATGTTCGACACCTGTATTCACGTCCATCTGTTAAATGGCCCATGGCTGAGACCTTTTTCTCACCCTGCTCATCATATTCTCGTGGAATATACTCATCTCCCTCTGCACCTAACTGGTCGGTGGTATGATCCCTCACAGTTGGTAAAGCTTTGATAACTGGCTTGGGAGTTTGTTTGGGAACAGGCGTTTGAGCCAAGTTTGAGCCCGGCGTACGGTTGTGAGGCAAGACCGTATGCTGCGACTGAGGAGTCTGCGGCTGGCCGCTTTGGCTTGAGGTTGAAGTTGAATGTGGCATTTGGCTTTGTTTGGAATTTTCTGAGGTATTGACGGCCGACTTTAACTTCATCGGTCTTCCTCTTTTTCGGGGCTTTGAGTCACCTAGAACAAGATATGAGTGTCAGCAATATTTCTTGAAAGGGTAAAGTAAGTGCGCATGTAACATATTGTTAGGGCAAGTGTGAACAAAGCGAACTCCGAATACATGAGGAGTAACAACATACCGTCATCTATGTGATTATCGACCTGTGGTATTTCACTATATGTATCCGGCGAGCGACTTCTTTTAATTCCTCGAGGAATTTCATTTGGTGAAATTGCTTGGGCGGGGTTGAGAGCTCCTATCGCATCGTAAGATTCAGTCAGTCAAACGTTCAAAGCTTCTCAAGATAAGAACATATAAGGAGACTAGGTAGATATATTCAAATGGGAAAGGAACCTGAAGCTTCAAAAGAAGTCTCCAGTCCCATCAGCATTTTCTAATAGAAATTATGGTTACCTTGATTCAGAGCTTGGGGATTAATAGTTGCGGGTTGAAATGGAGCTTCACTACCACCCCCTCCAAGACCATTTGTCACGGCCGAGTACATGACGAAATGCGCAACGGAACGGAACGCAACGCAACGCAACGCAACGAACGGGTCGATAGAAAGAAAAGTACAAAGGAATCAAAAAATTCCAAAATACTTTGTAAGGACAGTACTGGGCGATGAGATATATGATATTAAACTTGACCCCAACGCCTAACACTGTTCACGTTCGGCGCGCGTTTGCGCTATCGTCGCAAAAAAAAAAAGATGTAGGAGGTTTGGATGCAAGCTCCTCCAAGATTTGATGACTGCGGCGTAGAAGCCGTTCAGCTGCATTAACGAAGCGATTCGTTCTGCACCATGCATGCGGACGACTGAAGAATCCTGTAGCTGGCGGTTTTGATTGTTCAAGGGATTTTAATTAAGTAGCAGTGTCGTAATGGTAGTGCAGTGGAAGGTGGTCTGAATAGTGTGTGGTAGTGGATAATGTGGATAGATATATGTAGGGTGAAGGGTGAAGGGTGAAGGCTTGCTGATACCAGGCCGAGCGGATAAGGGAAAAGGACCCTTGAAAGGCCAAAAAGCAGATGTCGATTAATTGGATCCCCGGAAAATGAACGATGTGAGATATGTACAGAGGACTAGGTATGGATGGATGGATGTGAAGGATTAAGGTCACAATGAAAACAATTCCCAATTTATATCAATATAAATAAATATAAATGTATAATTTGGGGGGTTTCCTCCCTTTTTTTCTTGCAGGAGAGGTAATAAGTTGTGTATGGAATTTCGATGTTTCCTTTGTTGAATGGTGGCTGGTGACTGGTGACTGGTGACTGGTGGTTGATGGTTGATAGTTGGTGGTTTGTGAAGAGGAAGAGGAAGAGGAAGAGGAAGAAGCAGAAGCAGAAGCAGAGGCAGAGAATGAAGAACAGTATTAGGTATGCATATATGCAAGTATGTCCTTGGGGCAAAAAATCGATAGTATTCCTTTTAATCTTCCCTATCCACCAGATCGAAGTAGATTAGTATAATATACCTGAATAGGTAATAGAGTATAGATGATTAAATCAACATGATTTTCCGATTAAATTGAAGAGCATACAAGATAAATTGCGCGACGGCTACTCTACACCCTCTCAGGCACAGTCTTGTAATCGTGTCCCTATGGCTTTTCTTAGTCGACTCGGTCTCGGTAGTTATATGGTAATCGTGGGCATTTGTAGCTTTCCGTACGAGGGTCTTTTGCATTTGTCTTGGGGTCTTGTCGATGAGAAATGAGATCAGGTAAGCATGTCATTGATCAACAGATGGCCTTGTATTCGCAACGAACCCGTGGGAAAGATGCCGTGTCTGGAGTAGTGGTGGGTAGGAGATATAAAAAGATTATGGTCAATGTGTTGCACTGTGCTATGTACGCCAAAGGTAAGGGAAACTAAGGCAATGCTCAATGGGGGAAATGATGAGAGGGAAATCGAAGCTTGTCTATTTTCTTTGCTAACATAAGAATAATATTATTATTAGTAAAAGAGACAGAAATCCTCCCCCTCGAACACAATAGATAGTAGAGAAGAGGTAACTAGTCAACTACTACTTAGGTGGGTAATGAACTAGTGATGATAGAATGACCGAAGAAAGATTGATTGACTCAACTGACTACTAGGTATTTACCTAGATAGGTATAGATGAAGGGGTTCAATAGATTTCGAAGCGAGTCCGTCTTTCTTTTCGCCTTTGCTTTACTAGGTAGGTAGTCTCGCTCTCTCTCCTTGTTCAATATCATAATAAGGTATAGGAATGATGAATAGAGGATACCCAACAGTAGAGAAAAATTCGGACTTTATCAAATACTCGAAATGATAGGTGGAAGAGGAGTTAACGGTAAGAATCAAAGCCGAGTTAGTCCCGCTCAAGTATCTAGACACTCTAAAGGGAAAGAACTCAACCAGAAATCCAGAGAGCTAGACAAGAAGGCTTCTCTTTTTTCTTTCCGCCATGTCGTTATCAAACATGGGCCTGACTGCGGAAACTATAACCCTGGTAAAAGTATTGCGACAAATGCTATTCAAGGACTTGCTGCGCCAGACGCAAGGACGAGGTACGGTACGGGTAAAATGTATCTTCTGAAGCTGGGCGTTCCAAGGTATTTTTCCGACCTGACTTTGTGATTGGAAGATCCAGCTGACGAGGGCCAAGTTGGTTTTTGGACCGCCAATTAAATCGAAGAGTTAGATTTCGTTCAATTGTCCGAAATGAGACGTAAATAATCTACTTTACAGGATTATTCGAATACCCTGGGTAAACGAAGGAGAGAATTCCATTTGATTCGAAAGTGCTTGACTTTGAAGCTTAAGATATCCGTGTTTCATTTTGTATTCTGGTTTAAGTCATTCTCTTACAGTGGAATAGTTTGTTGCTTTCCTAAGTTTCCTGGTTTTGGTTGATACTGGTAGGTATTTGCGATTGGCAAGGCAAAAGCGCAATGGATCTTAATGATAAAGCTTCAAGGTTGAAGGGGTCCCAAGGTCGTATTTTTTATGTACTGTATCTTGATCCTGGTCATGTAATGTTGTTGTGCACGATTTCATCTGCGTCTTTAGTAACTTTTGGTACTTCTCGTGCTTCTCGTGACAACCTCTGAAATACAGATACTGAAGATCTAAGTGGACTTTTTATCCGATTGGTTATTGATAGTTCTGGCTGCCTTTTGCTATTTCATTCGGCATGAGCTAATCTATGACCAAAGTATCCGATCTTCACAAGATACTGTACGGTGCCGCACTGTGGATGTGTATACGTTTATGTGTATGTATTTATCTTCTGGCATAAATTCGTAGGATCTGTTCGCTTGATTGTGATCAACCAGGGTATTGAGAGGATGCAAGTTTGATAGGATCCTCCCTTCAAGCGAACGGGTATGACGGACAGCTCCCCACGAGCTTGATTGCTTGCATATGGATTGTTGAAGAATATGCAGTGATATGCTCTGAGGAACTGAGGAATGGAAAAGATCGCTTGTGAAGTTGTGGAATGGAAGTACTTGTAGTAAGACTTTTTAGCAAGCTGACGGCCGAGCCACGTTACGGGATATCTAGACTAGAGGGCTTTTTGGAAGGGATAAGAGAGATCACATAATTATGAGACCTGTAAGAGGTCAGAGACTCCAAAGTTATGTAGTATTGAAAGTAATAAGCGCCGCTTTGCCTTAGTTTCTATGCCACTTTTTGATCGGGTCAACCTTGGAAGTTTCCTACTCATTTACCAACTGTTTCTTCGGAAGGAGTCAGCCGTTAACACCTTCTCGGTTGTCTCTGCAGATGAGAATCGGAGATGAATTGCCTGGAAGCTCTTATTATTCTCTATCTTGCTAAAAGATAGAAATGACTACTAGGTATGTGCTCAATTTTTTGTCACGCGATACTCTAAAAGGGATCGCGTATCAAAATCAACATTCTGTGTTGGAAAAGATCTGGGCATTACATTCTTCTCCAATATCCCAATTTAGAACATCAAATGGTGTATGTGGCTCAGACATCGTTTGATACGCCGTTCACATTGTAAACACGCGTGGGAGCATAAGTTACATACACACAGTACACACATTACATACAGTAAGTACATGCAGTGTAGGAAGTTTCCTTTGATCTTCGGATACAACCTTAACCTTCAAAGTTCCAGATTATGCCGCGTCTCGAGCTACCAATCGTATTTCGGCCGCTGGGCTTGAAAGTTTTGGTCACTGGCACATATGTTTTATGGAGAAGCGATAAGATGTCTCAAATTGTACAATCAATGACGATGCCATATTATTGCTGTCCAGATTTAATTTTCTGAATACCTACGACCATTTTTGCAAAGAATTGCTTGCAGTGGCCAGGCTTACAAAACCAAAGACGTCAGGGATTCCCGCTTTTTCTTCAAGGATGTGATTACACATGAATGAGATCAGCCTGCAGTACCCCGGTGCATTTATCACGATGTTAGTGGATCTCCAAATGTTGGTAATTGCCTAATAGGGTACTATCTGCAGCTTCAAACCTTTGAACGTGCCTCTCGCCCAATTTGGGGGAAACGACCGTCGTGTCAACGAGTTAGCCCAATCTTGCTATTCTTTCAAGGATTGAGAACTCAAGCAAGTGTCAAGCAATCTCTTTGCATACTCTCCGGCTGATTTGACACGTTGTCACGATGTATCCGGACTTGAATATCACAACTTTGAACCAAGCATGTAGCAGATTCATGTCCGACGCAGAGTGTACGGAGGTACATATGAGGGGCCCCCTTGACATTATCCCTAGCGCTGACAGTGCAGATGAATCGAAACAAGATTCCTAAAATGTCACTACAACCATTAGAATGCAGTTTTGTACGAATTATCAATGAACCGAACAAACTCATATCATCACAGCAAGGTTGCCAGGCTGCTCAGCTATTGAGGTATTGGCAGATATGTAACGCGTTTTCAGAGAGACCTTAACAACAGATGCACAAGAATCATAGTTGGATTTCAATGGAAAACTTGATATTCGTCCAAAGTATTAGAATATTTGAATATCAAAACTTTAGATGGATTCTAGCTCTAGAATATTGATGAGATTCACACCACACCACATTGGTCAGCAGGATTTGCAGACATGATGTCGACAATATTTTCAAAGCCCCCAATTGGCCAAGGTCTGAATGTGGGCTAATATTGATGAATTCGTAATTCTATTGAATCACAATCGCGAAAGGCAGTGTGGAACCCCTGTTCTTCTCTAGACATACAAGATACGTTACGGCGCGGCGTCTTCGGAAACTAAATTCTCCATATCTTTTGGTCAGGGGAGGTTTCGGCATCTTTCTACAAGGGAGATCTCGGGGCCGTGTCTGCCCTATTGAAAGACCGGCTCAGGCCCAAGTCGTTTTCATCCTTGTTCTATCCTTATCACTGCCTTGCCTTCAATAATCAATTCACATGCTTCTCGTACTACGCCGTGGAGATCACCAGAAGATATGACTAACTGAATGTTCAGGGCGTGATTAGTATGTGAACAAGGTCTACGAGAGACTACGACCTTCCGTATCCCATCGTGGCTGAAAAGTATTGCTGCCTTTGTGTGGACAGCGCCTATCATTTCTCGAAGAATATCCTCCAAGCCTGATCTTGTTTCTGTATCGATATCATCGATATTAAATCGGTAGTAGAAATGACTCTTTGCTGCATCTACCGCGCTAGACACTGTCAAAATTGTAGCATCGCTTCGCACTCTACGAGGTACATTACACAAAAATGATTCTGTGAGATACGATTGGTCAGAATGCAGGTTTATAGCCAAAAATTGCGGTTACAGATGACTCGAGTAGTGATGAATCCACTTTTACCTAGAACGCGGCAGATCTACCCAGTTTCCCTCTTTTTTATCCTTTGCCAATGATTTATTTGCGATTCATGATTAACACGGGCAGAGCCGCGCTTGCATATTCTCTATATTCTGAATGTGTACGAGGAATGGTCATAGGATCATTTTAACCTGGTCTATTCAAGCTAAGACATTTTTTAAGCGGACCTTTCTATGCTCCTCGCCTTAATTCTAAGCCACTAGCAAGTCTTCTTCCCCGGTCGACATCACATTTCGAAAGGGTCTGATTATTCGGCAAGCAATGAGATGTCAAGAATCAACCAGTCAGTGTATGCTAAGTGCATGAGAATGATTTTCTTTGGTTGGTCTTAGCATGCACAACATCAGGCTGTGCGTGGAGGCTTACGGGCGCATCCCTCCCGAATTTTCATCCTGGATTACCCGTCGAGCCCACTACTGTAAGCAAAGAGATGTGTCTGAGCTTCTCCCGCAATTCGATTCGACTGTGGATGAGTTTGGTGGTTCAGTTTCTACGGAGTTTATAGTGGTGGGTGTGGAAGAGCACCTGCACAAGATTCCTGCAACCAACCACGTTCATGACATCGGTTCGCTAGGATAGTATTTGTGATATTGAGTTTGGATGGACCCTTTTTAAATTTCCTAGCTCTGACTTCTAAGCCCAAGGCCCCATGAAATATATTAATCCAAACCTTCTTCCATTTCATGCTTCAGCGGAAGCTTAAAACTTTTGAGACATGTCCTTATCATAATGCATATTTGCTGCATTCTTCGCCATCTCTAGAGCTTTCTAAGCTGGGTTTCTTTCCCACTTCGGATCTATTTCGCATGAAGATGGGCTAGAAGCAACTCTAAACAGCAGACAAGCTTAAAAGTAAGACAAATTCCAGGTTCATCAAAGTGACTCATTACAAATCGGAACGTTCCTTTGCCACGAGATACCTGCTTCCAGGATATCGGAAGTCAAGTGACACATATAGTCTGGCAGCTCGTTTGCCCGGCAATTCGTACATTCCTGGGTGGCGAGGTATCCTGTACAGACGGACATCACGTGTGGGAGATTGCAGATGAAACGGTCATTATGCATTATCGGGAGCGATTTCTTTGTGTTACTTGTTGTGTGTCTTTTGAGGAGTGAAGCTCAAGCTTCGAAAATGGAACGTGTGCACGACATTTGGAAGGGAGGGGTATGAGCATTGGATTTAGATCACTTGAACCCTTGGAAGGATTTGCTTGGATGTGAATGTACCTGTGATGTTATATTTTGAGGTTATGATCTCGCGAAATTCGTTTTGGTTATGTCTATTACATTGGATGTATTCTCAGGATCAAGAAAGAAACCCGTTGAATGCAATATGACATTGTTTTTGTGTAAAGATTTCGATATTGTGAGACGGTTCAGGTTGTTTGAAATGTGATATATCAAGCTGCACTAGGTGGACGATAAGCTCTTATCGGTCTTTCCTAGTGTCTGATAAGATCTATCGTAGCCGCACACAAGCGCATATCGCGTCTAAATTTCCTCAATTTGCACACAAGCTGTCGCAAGCTGTTGAACAACCCTTCCAAAACAATACTATCATTCAGCCATTATGACGAGTCTTAAACGATCTATGGGATCGGATCCCTACTCCTCCAATATTTCGAGTAAAGTCTATGTACGATCTACCAAAAGTGGCAAAGTTCAGAAGATTGTTCGTGAATTATATCTTCGACAAGATATTCCCTGCTCATCCAAGCTTTGCGACAGCTGCCTCAAGACTGCGCCACCAGATGCGAGTGGTGTTGGTAAGTTTGATCTCGATAATGTATATGATACATTTGCATGATAGAAGACTTACTTTGATGCAGTACCACCATTCGTTTTATCGGAAACCCCTGCGGGAACAGCAGCATACCCTCAGGGACATTACCTGGTACCCGATACCAATGCGTTATTGAACGCCCTCGATCTTTTTGAACAGGCATCGGCCTTCTACGATGTTATCATCTTACAGACTGTCCTTGAAGAACTACGAAATAGATCACTGCCGCTTTACAATCGGTTGATTGGGCTTACAAAGAGCGAGGATAAACGATTTCATGTTTTCTTTAATGATTTTCGTCTGGAGACTTATGTGGTTCGGGAGACCGGAGAAAGTATAAATGATAGAAATGATAGAGCAGTTCGACGCGCGGTCAAATGGTACGATGAACATATTACACAAGCAGTAAAAGCTTCGGGGGGACGTTCGAAAAAGATACCTGCTGTTGTAATGCTTAGTGATGATAAGGAGAATCTCAGAAAAGCAAAGCGTGATGGAATTCAAGCATGCTCCCTTCGGGAATATGTTAGTGGATTGGAGGATGCAGATCGATTACTGGATATGATCAGTGCAGCACAAGAAGACAAAGAAGCCCGAGATGCTAGAACGTCTGGAAACCTATACCAGGAATATTATTCAGTATCGAAAATGATGACTGGTGTCAAGAACGGCACGTTACATCAGGGCATTTTTAATGTTTCGCCATACAACTATTTGGAGGGGTCTGTAAATGTCCCCGCATTCGACAAATCATTACTTGTTCTTGGCAGAGAGAATATAAATAGATCTGTTCAGGGTGATGTTGTTGTTATCGAAGTATTACCAAAAGACCAATGGAAAGAACCTTCTACAAAAATTATCGAGGAAGAAACCTTGAACAAGGATGAAAACGCCGATGCTGATGAGGGAGAAGCTGTTGTCACCGAGAAGGAAAGACGCGCGCTGCAAGAAGAAGTAAAGAAGACCCACAGCAAGGGTACGGAGAATCGTCCTCAGCCAACTGCTAGAGTAGTTGGTGTCGTAAAGCGTAATTGGAGACAATATGTCGGTCATGTGGACGAATCATCTGTTAGTCAGTCGGTAAAACAAGGTCGCAAGCAACAAACCGTTTTCCTCATTCCTATGGACAAGAGGATACCCAAAATTCGTGTTAGAACGCGACAAGCGGGTGAGATATTAGGAAAGCGGGTTTTAGTCACCATCGACTCGTGGGATAGAGATTCGAGATATCCGGTTGGTCATTTTGTTCGTTCTCTCGGCGAACTGGAAACGAAAGGTGCCGAGACAGAAGCTTTACTTTTGGAATACGACGTACAATATAGACCATTCCCCAAAACAGTCTTAGACTGTTTACCTGCAGAAGGTCATGATTGGATTGTACCTCCAAGTGTGGATGATCCTGGATGGAAAAACAGACGCGACCTTCGAGGTCTTAACATTTGCAGTATTGATCCAATAGGTTGTCAGGATATTGATGACGCATTGCATGCGAGACCTTTGCCCAATGGCAATTACGAAGTGGGTGTGCATATTGCAGATGTCTCACATTTCGTCAAGCCAAATAATGCAATGGATGCAGAAGCGAGTATACGAGGGACCACCGTTTATTTAGTAGATAAGCGAATTGACATGTTACCGATGTTACTTGGGACGGATTTGTGTTCTCTTAAGCCATATGTCGAGAGATATGCATTTTCTTGTTTGTGGGAAATCACGCCGGATGCCGAGATTGTTAATTCAGAATACACAAAATCTGTCATCAAATCACGAGAAGCATTCAGTTATGAAGATGCTCAAAAGCGTGTTGATGATGCGTCGGCTCAAGATGAACTTACTACCAACATTCGTACTCTTCTTATGTTGTCTAAGAAATTCAAACAGAAGCGTATGGATGCTGGAGCTTTGAGTCTCTCGTCACCAGAAGTTAAAGTGGAGATGGAATCTGAGACTTCGGATCCAATAGATATCAAACAGAAAAAGCATCTTGACACTATGTCATTGGTCGAAGAATTCATGCTTCTCGCCAACACTAGTGTAGCAGCAAAGATTTATTCTGCCTTTCCTCAAACGGCCATGCTTCGTCGTCACGCAGCCCCTCCCAAGACAAACTTTGAAGAACTTGCCAATCAACTCAAAGTTAAGCGTGGTCTTGAACTTAAGGTTGGCTCGTCGAGAGAACTTGCCGATACCCTCGATGGATGCGTTGACCCCGCCGAACCTTTCTTTAATACCCTCGTTCGTATTATGGCAACTCGTTGCATGATGTCTGCAGAATATTTTTGCTCAGGCACACAAGCATACCCCGAGTTCCGCCATTATGGTCTTGCATCTGAGATCTATACTCACTTTACATCTCCCATTCGTCGTTATGCAGATCTTGTCGCTCATCGTCAACTGGCTGCGGCAATTGATTATGAGCCTCTTGCCGCTAGTGTCCGCAGCAAGGGCAAACTCGAAGGTGTTTGCAAGAACATCAACGTTCGTCATCGTAATGCTCAACAAGCTGGTCGTGCTTCCATCGAATACTATGTTGGTCAAGCACTCAAGGGTCGTATCGTCGAGGAAGAAGGTTTCGTCATGAAGGTTTTCAGTAATGGATTTGTGGTCTTCGTACCAAGATTTGGTATCGAATCACTTATTCGTCTGAGAGATTTAGCAGAGCCAGAACCGGAGGGTGATTTTGATGCGGAAAACTATGTTTTGCAAACGAAGGGAAGTAGAGAGGTTAGAATTGAATTGTTTGGAAAGGTGACGGTGAGGATTAGTGATGTTAAGGAGGAGAGTACGGGGAAGAGAAAGATTAAGGCGGAGTTGGTGGAAGTGATTGAGGGGAAGAAATAAATTTGGGAATGGATGGAGAGATTTTGGGGGTAATCGAATGAGGGGGGGTATTGACATGAGTTGGGGACTAGTATATTATAGTTAGATGCGTGTATGATTGAGTAGAGATATCAATTTGAAGAAATTTTTTACGCTGAGGATTTAGAGAATTGTGTGTTATTGATGATGGGAATAGAATCACGGTAGCTGTGACATGTTCTCTATTGCTAGGTATCTAATACATAGAGTTCAATCGACAATCATCGAGCTTGAATAATCTATCCTCATTATCACTGTTAGTATATGACGTCTATACTCGTATTTCAGTGCCTGAATCGGGTTGAAATATCTATGGAGTGGTAGACCGGCATTGCATCATTTTGCAGTGTCCTGTTAGTTATTCCGTCCACCCATTTCTATGCGAATCGATTGGTTTGGTTCATGGTGAAGTTACTTACTTTAGGGTGAGTGTGGGTGTGAGTGTGAGTGTTAGTGTTAGTGGTGTTATATGTTTCTGTGAATATGGGATTCTTATGTAGGTAGGTAGGTAGGTAGATGAGTATGTGGATAGGATGTTTGGAGATTGGAAGACTAGGGGAGGGGGGAGGGGGTAGAGATTTTGGGTTGTGGATTGTGGGGGGAGTGTCTTTATGTGTATATGCATCATAGTTGAGTATTTGTTGTAAGTTGCGGGGGAGTTGGGGTGGTGGGGTCTCTGCTTTTGGATGTGTGGGTGTGGGAAAGATGGCTGGGATGAGGGAAAATGGGGTAGATAGGGTAGATGGGGTAGGTCGGGCGGATCTGGAGGGATGGGAAGTTGTGGGCTTTGTGTTTATGGTGACCATATATATGAGTGGTTTGTATTTTGGGTAGAGTATCTGTGTTAGATAGTGCGGTAGTTTGCCGAGACTGGATGAGACCTGAGCAAGCTATTGGGGAGGATTCTAGGTTGTTCTGAAGTATGCAATCTACCAAGAAACCCCGATCAAAAGAATTGGAAGTCGTGGTTGCGCTGCTGTCAATGTATACTGCGTGACCTCGGCAATGGACCGAATGTATGGGCCGATTTTCATCTCAACGACCGGGGATGTGCTATTACTCCCGTTATTCACCCTTTCATTGTGGGCTCATTTCACTTGTCTCTTCTGGTATGCCCCGCTTTATTCACTTATTACATGGGGTTGTCAATAGGGGGACATAGCGGGATAAGTTGGTATATTGCTTGCGCCGCAAAGCGGCATACAATGCCAACACGTACAACAACAACAGTTGTATCCTTCCCATATTTAAATTGGTAGAACTATTCTTTTCTCTCCCTGAGTCTCTCAAGAATAACAAACACTTGATCATCGCTTCTTCTTTAGTTCATTTTCACTCCTCGCTTCCCACAAAAAAATGGCATCCTTTGATATCAATACCACCGGCGATGATGTGCTCAAGCACTTCTCCAAGTACGCCGAGGGCAAAACATGTTTGTTATTTTCCTGCGATCATTTTACTTCCTCGCAAATCCAGCTAATGAACATAACTAGTTGTCATAACCGGTCCAAGTGAAAATGGCATCGGCGCCGAGTCTGCGATTACTCTCGCATCTGCAAAGCCCCAGAAAATCATTCTCGTCGGTCGAACTGAAAGTAAAGTCATTTCAGTAATTGAAGCTATCAGAAACGTCAACCCAAACATTGAAGTCTCCTTTGTTGAAATCGATCTTCTCAACAATAAGAGCGTTCGACAAGCAGCAGAGAAGATAAAGACCTTGACAGATAAGATTGATGTGCTTATTAACAATGCTGGTGTGATGGCTGTGAAGCACTATGCTACATCTGTTGATGGAGTTGAAAGCCAATTTGCGGCTAATTATCTTGGTCATTTTCTTCTTACCAATCTGCTAGCTAAGGAAATAGTCGCTGCGGCTAATATCTAGAATCGTGCAGGTTGGTAGTTTGGGATATCAGCTCGGAGAAACTAACATTGAGGACATTAATTTCAAGGTTCGTCAACTACTGCAACTTGTGTTTGTAGATACGTGTGCTTAATGTGTAAACTAACTTTATTTTTCTAGGATGGAGAAACATACAATCCCTAGGTTGCTTACGGACAAGCAAAAACTGCCATGATACTATTCAACCTCGCTCTTGACAAAAGATTGAAGCAGAAAGGAATTACAGCATTGATATGCCATCCTGGCGGTACGTCTATTCCTACGCTATGTTTGTGCTCTACTAATAAGTCGCTCAAGTAACCCTGGAAAGCAAATTATTGGTCAATTCAAGTGTAGACAACGAATCATTTGCTGATGCATATGTCTTGGCGATTAAACGCAATGATGGTAAGGTTTCTCGGACCTTTCGATTCATGCATATGACGGCGCCGCTAATTGTATCTAAGGAAACCCTCTTCCCCCGCAAAACATGGTGACTTTGAAACAAGCAGCGGGGGTAGTCCTTTTTACAGCTTTGAACCCATCTCTGACAGGTATGTAGATCTGGCATCCCTATCCTGAAAGTGTACATCCACTGACTTTGAATTTTACAGAGGCTGCACCAGCATTCATCGTCGAAAATGCGATTTACACGGAGACGAAGGATTATGCGCTCAATCAGGAGACAGCCGAGGATTTGTGGAAACTCAGTGAGAAGCTTGTCGGAGAGACATTTGTTTACTGAACTCGAGCGCTGGATGATGTGATTTGATGTTGAATTACTTAGTGGCCTGAAAGATAGTTTTAGGATAAATGTATCAGATTCATACCGAAATTGAATCAACTATCACAACTCGAGATACCTGTCGCTTGAGATAATTGCTCTAATAATCAACAGCAGTCTTTACAGTGTTGTAGAGCAAATATTTATAAGAAAAAGTAATATATCCTTCATTCTCAACTCAATTCCGTATATCCTAATACTACTTCAAATATATTAGTCTCCATCAAATGCATTCAATATATATTAACTTCGATACTTGAATTATCCTTATCATTTTATTATTATTAGAGATTTCCTCAAAATAATAAAAATCGATCCAAACGGGCTCTTGGGAGGCTGAGATCCATCTTATAATCTCATCCATAATAATGAAGCTATAATCAATATTCACTTGACTCTAGACACATCACGTTTAAAGTATCTGATCTTTGAAACTCATTCTTGGGTATCATATTCCATCTCTTCAAAGCCTAACTTTTTACTCAGACCATATAGAAGCTAAGTGTATGTCAACTAGCTCCCACTTACCAACGTGAAGTAGAAAACACTTATACTATACTACCTTAAAAGCTGTGCGGAACAAAACTCTAACCTCAACTTTTCCGATGGTCATACTATGCAATCTGTGTTTTAACATCGTCAAAATCTGACATGTTGTATCATTGAAAGATAGACGTAGATCTTACATGTAAGTTTAAAGTCTCGAAATATTGACCTACTTTCTCAGGTCTATAGGCCAACAAGCTGATGTGATTTTTCTATTCACTCTTCGATCTATCCTGAATAATAGAAGCATTTTGAATGATAAGAGTATCTCGAATAACAAAACCAGTTTAAACATTGAAACTTTCTTCAACACTAATAACATCTTGAATAATGAAGCTATTTTAAACAATGAAACTCACTTGGATAATTGGATTATCTTAGACAACAAAACTGTTTTGAATAATAAGATTATTCTAAATGATAGAACTTTTTCAAAAAATGAAACTATTTTGAGTCATGGAATTATCCTGAACAGTGAACATTCCTGAAATGATAAAAGTTTCTTAAACAAGAAATCTATCTATCTTGAATAATATAAATATCTTCGTATATTCATATTCATCTTTCAAACCAAAGTTGTCCATTCTCCCCTGTTTCTGTACTAAAACATAGTAGTTTGATCATCGAATTACAATGGTCTGATATTTCCAGTTCATCTTAAAGAGGCGTCTTCGAGTAATCCTCCATTCATCTTATTCATATGCAGTAGAAACTTCTCTTTTTGTGCTTGTATTAAGAAGACTGACTTTTCATATACTACTGGGAACTCATTAAAGCCATCCCATCTTGATTTAACCGATCTGAAGCCAACTTTCATGGAAATTGTTTGAACAAGGGGCGGATGAATGGCCTTAAGTCATTCATAGCCTACTAAAAAGGATCTAGTCATACAGCAAGGCCTATTTAAGGATTAATTTTTCCTGTAATTAGCTCGCTTCTTAGATTGAATACATATTGAAAAGACGACTTGCGTGCAATATACATTGAACTGCAAGGAATTCTTGCCTTGATGAGGTCAAATGTACTAATATAGAATCAACCTCCCTCGCTTACCCCACAAAACTCAATTACTCGCTACCAGAACTATGTGCAACCCTTGGAACATCTCTAGATATACCAAAAAAATGCAAAAAATCAATCAGATTAGTTCTGGAGCGGCAGGGAGTCGAACCCTGGACTTCATCGATCTTTAACCTGTCAAGAAATCACAGAATGATCTTGATGATGCAAACGAGGCACTCTACCACTGAGTTACAGCCCCTGTCCCAATTGATGCAAATTTATGCTTTTCTACGTATATGTTCAGCACGTGATCATCAGAGACGATTACCTAGTAGAGCCTTAGTATCCCATATTCCGCATATCCCGTACCGTAGTTTAGCCGGCACCGGCATCATTTAATATTATATCGATATGTCAGATTTCAATCTCATCTCAACAATAACCACATTGACGATATCATAATGATAATCAGGCATAGATTGACCATCTTACTCTGCATTGCAGTACTCGGGCTTTTGAGGGTTGCGAATGCGAGTACTGGTGATCGATTGCCTGAATTTAAACAATGTGTTGAGGTATGAATGTTCTTGGAGCTTGGATTGGGCTTGTTTACCTTTTGTTAAATACTAATAAACATTTAGGTCTGCCAACGAGAGAATTGCGACAATGAAGTTGGAGGCGGTACGAAGATTCGTATGTCAAATATTCTTTCCTCTAATTCCTACTCTGTTTTGTACATAGAGAATAACAAAATGACACAGCACTCCATCATCGACTTCTCTTCTGGACTTGCCCAGCCGAATGTGATTATACCTGTCAACATATAATCACCGACACGCGCGTTAAATCCTCACAACCTATTGTTCAGTTTCATGGAAAATGGCCGTTCTATCGTTTCCTCGGAATGCAAGAGCCTTTCTCCGTCCTCTTTTCACTCTTCAACTTCATGGCGCACCATAACGGACTTGCAAGAGTAACTGCACAGATTCCCGAGGATTATAGTATGCGGAAATACTATGTCATGCTATCATATGCAGGAATGATGAGTTGGGTAGCCAGCATGGTGTTTCATACAAGAGATTTCGCTTTCACAGAACAAATGGATTATTTTGCGGCAGGAGGAAGTGTTTTGTACGGCATGTACTATACACCGATTCGAATCTTCCGTATGGATCGTGGTGGAAAACGCACAAAGTCTATATTACGTGCCTGGACCCTTCTATGCATACTCTGCTATATCGCACATGTTGTTTATTTGAAGTGGTGGGATTGGGATTATACTTACAACATGGCTGCAAATGTTGTAGTTGGAGTAATACAAAATTCTCTATGGAGTTGGTTTTCATTCGAAAAATACAGGAAGAGTAGAAGGGCATGGACAACATGGCCAGGGTTAGTAGTTGCGTGGATTTTTATGGCAATGAGTTTGGAGTTGGTGGATTTCCCACCTTGGTTAGGATGTTTGGATGCACATAGTTTGTGGCATTTGGGGACGGTGGCTCCAACTATGATTTTCTATAGGTATGTTTCCCATGGTTTCTTTTCAATTGTGATATGGTGCGGTCAGTGAGGAATGCTAATTTAGGTATAGTTTCTTGATCAAGGATGCTCAAGACGATATAGCTGGACAAAGATTAAAGGCTTAGACTATACATGAAGTGAGGTGGGCAATCATGGAATGGCTGGGAGGGGTTTGAGAAAGAGGTTTAATGTCAAAATAATAGTACTGGAACATATCTGAGATCTTTTCCCTACAGACGCGGGAGCTAAGACGGCGCTAGAAGCAGAGGAATAGTCGTCGGTGAGTCGTCACCCGTGTGGCGGTGAGCTTATGGTAGTATCATCGCGAATCTTCAAATCTCCGTACTGTTCTGCATGAAAGACATCCTGAATCATGCTAGCTTGTTCGCAAAGGGTAGCATAGACTTGGGTTCATTCGGATGCCAAAATGTGAATGTTCAGAGCGGTATTTCAAAAATGATCGCCCCAGGTTAAGTGGAACAATAGGGGTTCAACGTTGAAGATTGAGTTGAAGATCGAAACTCGATGTCTCAGGCTGAACGGCAAAACGGAATCTTAACGTTCAAGACTGGATGGAAGAATGAAGGAAGGGTGAATGTTCAAAATATGTTGGGCAATTCAAGCCTTGATTCCTTGAGATCTGATCCCCAACTTTCTTTCCGTCGCGCATCCAAAAAACTAGATACATTCCGAATATCCGTATCGAAGTTGTGATTTTACATACACAACAGAGATGTCTAGAAGGTCTCATTTCGTCAGTGATATTGAGTTCAGTTCAGACGGGATATGACTTTTCAGAGTGAGCCTGACAGAAAGGGGCGGAGATAATAAGTAGAAAGCTTCCATGTGAAGAGGTCAAGCCAACTTCCTCCAATACAGTAGGAAGAATAATGTAATCGATACCTTCCCACCTTAATCATCCAAACACAGCATGAAGATAACAAATAATCACATTTTCAATAATACTTCAAAGTTCACGCATGTATTCATATAGTAAAGGGCATATTGTAAATGAGTCTTCTATTTCAGCGAAGCACTATACAAACATCACATAGACGAGCAGACAAGACAAGCAGACAGACAGACAGACAGAAAGTAAAGAACCCTTTCCCCATCAATCCATCCGCTCCTATCCATCCATCCATATCCAATCCTCCCTTCCCTAGAAGTCCACGCCGTTCCTGCCTTCCCAGAAACGCCATCACATCCCCAACACCAAATAAAAGGAGAAAACAATGATTTTTCTTTGAGAAAAAATTCTTCTGCTGAGACTCATCGAAAAGACTTTGCCAAAATGTATCCTGCTTTTGGGGGTATATCTTCCTTCCCTAATCCTTCCCTCCTTCCCCCATTCCATTCCATTTGTCCCCGCCTCTTCAAATCCACATTCCTTCTCCTGCCTCTCCCCCTATATATCATGAACATTAACAAAAACGACACGATACCCATGCCCTCCAGAAATTATTAATTAAGTGAGTGGGATCGCGTCACCGACCAGGTGAGAACGATTGCAAATAGAAAATTCAAAAGACAAAAAATGCGAAGGTACAAAATGAAACGCTCGGATGCCAACACCCGTGGGTGATTGTTGCTAATATACAATGCCAATTATTTTAAATCGAACTGGTCTACGATTTGTGGGATATCAATGCTTCGTCGATGGAAGACGGGTGCCAATGTCAAATAAATCAAAACGCCGAAACAATTACACTGCTGAATACTCTGGGAGCGCGGTTCTCATTCGACAAACCTGAGAGCCCCACTACAAAGATGGACTTTTCTCGACTCTTTATTTCTCCGAATAGTCAGCGGGAGTGACATTGGAGAATTGATATTGTTTCTGCTTCGTCGTCATTGTTGGAGAGCTGCCCACCAAGCCAATGTTCGAAAATTGTGCGAGTGCATCATGTGGAAAGGAGTATTCAGCGGATCCGCCATTCGACAATGTGTATAAAGGGCTGGCGTTATTGTTGAACTGTGGAGAATCATGACCGTTGCCTAGAACGAGACCTCCTTGATTGAAACTGCCATAAGCAGGTGTTACTGGTTGGCTAGCATACGAAGGTTGAGGCATTGATAATTCGGCAGTAAAATGATCGTGGCTGGGTGTGTAGAGAGGCTCATCTGGGATGTCGTAATTCCAATGCTGCTCTGTATTGTTGTGCTCAATATTATTTGGCCATCCGGATGTGTTTGTTTGTTGGAGTCCTAATGAGGCTTGTGGTGTCTCTGGGGGCGTTTGGTCGGTGGCCTGATTAGGGTCTATCAAGGTGGGAAGACCATCATGGCTGCTAGACAAATCGAACATGAAATTCAGATCATCTTCGTGGGGAGATGAGTTTTCTCTTTTCAGTGTCATCTGTCTCTCTCTAGGCGACATTGGAGTTGGTGGTGCCAAGCTACTCGTGAGAGATGAACCGGCTGTTAAGCTAGGTTGGTTGATCATGTGGTAATTTTGCTCCATGAAGGAACTAGCATTTTCGAATCCGTGTATATTAATAGGCGACCTCTGCGCAGACTCTATTCCAGGCTTTTGAATACGACCAGTAAGAACATTTCCCCCCGCCGAGACAATCCTGCGCATGGGCGAAGGCAGAGGACTGGCAACTTGGCGACGGAACCCATCTACATTTGATACAGTCCGTGGTCCCATTGGTGGCCTACTTCTCATCGTATCGGTTCCCAAGGCGGCTGGTTTGACCTGGACCTTCTTCCGCCTGGCGACTATATCTGTTGGAGGACGTGGTGACTTGAACGATCTCGAGGAGGGTGGGGGAGATGAAAATTGAAGTGTTGTTTCGTCGCTAGTGTCGTCTACAGATGGGATTTTTGCTGGTCTGTATGTAACAACACCCGTGAAAGGTTGAGACGAAGCGGAAGCTGTAGAGAGCGACCTGGTAGTGCTATCATCAGAGAATGTATTAAATGCTGTCGGTGTATGGCCAGATTCGCCGGTACCAAATGGCTCTAATTGCTCTGGTTCATCGAAAATATTTTGATTGAATGCAGGCTGGAAATTGAAGGAATCGTCGTAGTTGAAGGAATTGGCAGTTGGGAACTGAGCACGATCAAGATCGGAAGTGTCTCCCATACCTAGCATATTTGCGAGCTGAAGAGGATCGTTGTGATGTACGTTGAAGTTGCCTGGGAACTCCCCATTTTGATTGCCAGCTTGAGCAGAAGCCATGGTACGCTGGAGAGACTGTATACTCGCGTTGGTGGGATCTGAATATTGGGGATTATAAGGTGCCGTGGCTGGTGGAGGACCGGATGTAGGAAATGACATCGAAGAAGATTGTTGTGGCACCATTGTATAATCGATATTGTAATTGCTTTGAGGAAAGTCCGGAGATGAAGGCGCGGAGACTGAGTATCCCAATGCTTCCCGCGCTTGACCAGCCTCATATGCCTCCGTTTTCTTCTCTTGCTTGCGTTTAGCTCGACGATTCTGGAACCAGTTCTACTACGTATCAGTACCAAGACATAAAAGCTGATATGAATTGCATTGCTATTCTTACATTAATTCTTGACAACTCGACACCCATGGTATCAGCATAACCACGCTTAGTTTGAGTGGTTGGCTTTGGGTTCTTGTTGAATTCAAACTCCAAGATGTCAACTTCATCCTTTCCTAGACGAGGCTTCGTCTCGTTGGTTTTTTGTCCAGTAGCCATGTTCATCATATTGGTTTGATGCTGCGGTAACGAATATCCGTATTGATGGTCGTTGTACATCCCGCCTGGTGTCATTTGAGATATTAATTGGTCATGGCTAGGATGTTGCGAAAAGTGCTGAAAGGTGGGTTGAACGTAGTCCATTTTTAAGTTGGGTGTTGGTTCAGAAGCTAACCCCCCACAGCGTAGTTTTGTGGAAAATAGAAGAGGAATCACAAATTGAATCGAAAGGCAAATGCGAAAATGATATCGGAATCAAATAATGTTGACGATAAACCGAAACTCATGTATATATTACCCGTACGAATTGGATATGTCGTTCAACGATCTCTTGAGTAAGTATATATGTATATGTATGATGCGGTGGGTGGGATAAGAAACAACTGTAAGCCACTTCTACAGACAAATGAATGGAATCTGAATACGAAGTGATTCAAACAGCGATGAAATTAGTATATATTGGAAGATGGAAATTGTCGAAAATAATTGAAGGAGTATCGCAACCGCTCGTTTCGATATCGGTTTCAGTGATTGAATGACGAGGGCGCGTATATATTATAGGTGTGTGGTAGAATGGATCGTAAGTTTACTACTTGTGGGCAGGCGAGGAATCCGGATTTTCGATATCGTGAATCAAGAAAGTTGATGCAAGGAACGAAAGTGGTCAGTCGTCTGTAATTATGGTTATGGTCAGTCAACTGGAACGAAGGAGAAAGAAAAATGTTGTTCGAAATGAAAAAGATTGGAGAAGTTGGTGTGTGAAGGGGGAAGAACTAACGGGGTGGTTAATTGTGACTAAGGCGACTTTAGCAGTTGGCTGCAGATCGGATCTGTGGCTGTATTTGACTGGTACCTGGGCGTTCATGCCAAAAATTAATCGAACCTCTCTCTTTTATTCCTCTAACGCAGCGGATAAGATGATGTTATACAATTGCAGAAAAGACAATGAATATATATATCACAATGCAGACAAGCAAGTGGAGTTTGATGGACGAGTGATTGTAAGTGTGAGGGTGAGGGGCGGGAAGGGTGGAAGAAGGAGCAGCGCGCGCAATTCAAGGAAAGAAAGAGAGGTGTGGTAGTCGTTGATCTGAAGTAGGTGGTAGTAAAAGTAAGATATGGATTGAAGGGTGGGTATGGATATGGATGTGTAGGTAGGTAGGTGCTTTAGGTTGCTAGTGTACTACTACTATAGCTCAGATGTATGGATTGTAAATAAATTGTGGATTTTCCTGGTGTGGTGTGAGTGGGTATGGGATGTGTTGCTCACCACTTCGAGCTCACTGGGTACTGCTCGTCTTTTTGGGTGGTTGTTCGGTGGTGTATCTGTATGTACAGACGGGGGGGTTTGTCTTGATGAGCGATCTATAATCTTGTTGGTACAGGAAGCTTACAAGCCTACAAGCCTACAAGCCTACAAAAAGCCTGTGCTTTTTTCCTGAGAAAACAACAGGGGCACAATTGTAATCCCTCGCTGTTTTTGCAACACTTTGTTAACCTTGACCTGGAACTCCTTGACTTGACCTACATGACCACAATCACTGGTGTGGCTTGGCAAGGGTTTACTCCCCGGGACATTCTCTCCTACCTTCTTTGTTTTCTCTTGCGATATCTACTCTGTATCAATCCTTGGTTGGAATTCCTTGGGGGCCTGAGATTCAGCGCGTGGTATGGACCCCTTCATTGCCTCGGCTAATAATTTGCCTTTGTAGGATAAGGGCAATCTCCATGTGGAATATATTTGGTTTCTATTTTACTTTACTCTACTATACTTTACATCTTGACTTCCTTGCTAATTCTACTATTTGACCCTCACTTTACCCTGAATCAACTTCATTCATATTGATTCATTCCTTGGATCGTGAGAACGATTCCGAATAAATGATCGTGGTGATAGTGGTGGGCTCACTTTGAAGTTTCGCATTTACTTCACATATCAAATCTTCTACCTCCGTCATTTCTATAGGTATGAGATTGATTGTTTGACAGTAAAAACAAATCTATTCCATACTTATCCACAGTAGTTTTGTCCCTTTCCAAAGTTTCCATAGCTTATCCATGTCACTCGGATACCCCCAACTGCACCGTGCGTGGAAAACAACATCTGATATGATCCATAGAGAGACCGAGAGCGAAAGAGAGCACTGTATTCGAGGCGAAACAAACACCTTTAATGATATCAACTGGGCTCTGATACAAAGTGGGTTGATTTACAAGTAAACGAGTGTACTGTATTCCGGAAAGAATCATCATTTAGGCTTCGGCAGTGGACTTTTACAAGTAACGTCGATTTCCAACTCGGAAGTGATTGAGTTTATCAGTCATAGAATTAACCCTACCCTACTATCCATTTATGAGGGTCTCCGTACCATTTTCAAGTCTGTGTGATATCGTCGTAAGCATTTATTACTTGAATATTATTACTTTGATTTTTGACCAGAACTTGCTGTTCCTTTTGTTCTGCGATCTCTTCCTTAGTGGCTAAGTCCACTCGCTTCTTTTGCTTCGCACCTGCAGAAAGCCGGGCGGATCACACCAACTCAGGTACGAGCAAGGTTCCTAGCTCTAGAAGCACTCAAGCACCTACCTTACTAGTCCTTTATGATCCTCAACTAGGCCATAGTAAGTAATCATTCGCACAGCAAGCAAAGCTTACCCACACTCTTTTAGTATCCATGTTCTGGGTAACAGTGCAGCGCAATCAAGATACGTTCTAATTTCTCAGGATACAGCTCTTCGCACCTAGAAGAAGCAATTCAGATGACCTTTTTCGCCAAATCTCGACCAAATGGGGGTTTAAAAGAACAGATCATACCTTTCGCCACTTCCAAAATTGTCAGTCAATTTCCTACTTGAACTTTTAACCTGGTCCAACAGGCTCGAAATAGCTTGACCCAGCATCTCGGAGAGTAGGCCGAGTTCCTAGAGCCGAATTCATGTACTAAGGAAAATAAGGATGTGTGAAGCCTTGAAAGGTACCCTTGATGATTGGTGGTCATTATCAGATGAGGGTTTCCCAGAAGTACTAAAAGTCCAACTCAATTTTATTTCCCCATTTCTTCCCCACGTACAGTTACGACAATGACTAGAAGATCTATTCTTCTCTCTGGTAAAGAGATGAGATGAGATGGAAATCTGATCGTGATTAATTGGCGAATATGATATCATGCCGTCAAAGTATTGTGCTGATCACCCGTCAGCTATCGTATTCGTTCATCCAATCTTTCTATCCAAGATCCCCAGAAATTGGTGCCAGCTTACCACTGCCAAAGGTGCTTCCGTAGCTAAAAGACGGTTCCTGAGCCTAACACATTGAAATAAAAGCAGCATGAAACTTGCTGTTTTGTACTGCCATCACGGAGCACTCATAATTACCCTTGAAGATAGCATAAAAAGTTACAAGGTTGCACAACGAGAGCTATTTTCGGTCTCCACTATGCTTGGTTCTGCATATGCAAGCCAACAGACAAAAAAGGTCTGCCACACTGCTGAAATGTGCAGGCTCACAGGATAACTTGGAGAATTTGTGCTGTCTGAGCGTAGCATTCTGAGAATGTTCCTCTCTAACTTCTCCCTATTTTCACCTGAGAGGAAAAAAAGGGTTATTAACGAATCATAGTTCAAATTCTGGCGGAAATATGTTGTTGAAAGGCGATTTGTCAGGACAACTAGTTTGTGCAGTAGTCTACCTGTAAGCTTTTTAACAACTGAACATGAAAGCCGTTTCATCAATTCCAATTCGTACGGGGAAGAGCGATACTCAGCGAACCACCACATTTTCAACCCAACCCCCCTCCTTCGCGGGACAGAAGCACGAACAATCAAAATATTTTTCTATAACCCGAGCCCGGAGAAGATGACAAAAAACACGAAGACATTTTCCTTTGCATCTCCCTGATAAGACACAACCAATGGGACGTGTTCCCAGGAAACTCTCCCTAATCACGCAAATCGCGAACTTAACTTGGATACTTCTACCCTTAATAAGATGTGCAATTAAGAAATCTTACGCTTCCGCTTCGCCGCATTTTCAACGGGAACTATTCTGAACATCCTCGAATGCCACGAGCGTCCAGCGCCAGCGCCAGAATCAGGGTGGTAGGGTGCCCACAGGTGCTCTAGAAACGTCCTGTATCTCTTCCTTTAAGGGGGTTACAGACTACAGTGGTTCCAGCCTCTTTGATTTCTAGGTGATCGTCATGTGGCTTTCTATGTGGAAGAAGCCGAAATTAGGATATACGTCTACACTTGCTTCATCATTTTCATGATTAAAAAAACAATGCAAGATATGTGAAAGAATTAAAACAAACTATAGTATAAATAACATAATACGTCAGAACGACACATGCATCTTTGAAAATTCGATTGGAGGTATCGACACCTCGCACTTTTCCCAGGAATTTGCAATTCAGCTGGACCCCAAAAGTCGCGTAGAAAAGCCGGATTGGGAAATGGGGTAGCAAAGTTAATTGTCATGATCGTAACGTGGAGATATACCTTTGACCTTTGTTACCACACTGATTTCCTTAGCGTTGATACTGTACGCTGTCTTTCTGTGATGGGCGCTTCTAGTCTTTCTTTCTTAGTATCGCTTTGCTTTTGCTTTTTCTACGTTGCGACCGACATTTAGACGATGGAATCGGCGTATTAGTCTGCCATCAACCTTCGGACAATTTCAAGTAAGCATAACGCTTTCCCTTCGCATTGCAGTGCAGAGGCGGGTACGGAAGAGTACTTGTCTTTCAAAATAACAGTTGGTTGGTGTCTGAGTCTGACTTGGGATATCAACGTTGCTGCCGCACGTAGGCTTGTTGTTTAATCTCCTTTCTTGCTCATTACTCGCTGGCTCTTTTCATCACGGTTCACACACAATCTTTTTTTTTTTGACTGTCGGACTGGTTCGGAGTTGGCCTCGTGCTGGCGCGCGCGATGGACTTTTTATGCAAGTAGGTGCGAAGATGAAAGTAATGTACAAGGGGCATTCATACGGTCGTGTCCCTAAATAAGGAATAGTGAAATCCCAAGAGGGGGAAGCGAGTTTGCGACGAGTTGTAACTTGTGACATCCGTTACTCTAATGAGTTTGATTGGTGTATGTACGACTGGGGTGTATAGAAGTAGAACTTCGGTCCGCTGTCTAATCCGTAGTTGCCGTGATCTCTAAGTTTGGTATTCCATATGTACTACTTAGCAAAAAGATTTCATTTGTTTTATCTGGAGTTGAGTATTGCCGCTGGGCAAGAATACTTTGAAAGCTTCCTTTTCGAGGGACATGTTCTTAAATGTCTCTAATGATGCTTGATCCTTGATTCCCGCATATCCCTCGTCGAAAATCAATCTTGATGTACTTGATTTATCAGTCAACCCTGCAAGATGTAGATTGCAATGGAGAGTCATCGTGGCAACGGGGATTATTGATTGCGAAAACAAAAGGAACTTTTTGGTATTGCTGTAGATTTTTATATGAGCGGCCTCTTGAACACGGCTCATAATGGGGCGATGGAGATATCCCCCAGCTGTCTATGGGTTCGTAAGTTGATTCTATGATTTGAATATGGGAGGATATGTCCTTAGGGTGCCTGATTGGGCAAAAAGAAATGCAAACCCAGGAATGAATCAACAGCATGTTCGCCGACCAAACCTCGTGGTTCAGGGGTTTCTTGAACTGGGGAAAGGAAGAAAGGATAATTCCGTTCTCCCGTAGCCTTTTAAGACATATTTTAATCCAAGGGACCAAGGGACCAAAGACAACCAACGCAGACGAGCATAACTGGTTTCAAAATTATGCTAAACGCTTTAACCCTTGAGCATCTGTCGTAGGCTCTAGACCTAGACTTTTGCAAGTCGGTTACAACAATCTTTTTGCAATACCATTAAACCCGATGGCGGCGGCGATGGCAACGCAATATATCTCTCATGGTCTGTAATGAGATTAAAGTATTCTGAAAATTTCATCATTATCCTGTTGCGCGTCTGATCATCTTTAATCTCCCCAAAGTTAAGCGTGGAGGCCAAAGCGATGTAATAAGAATGGTGGTGGGGTCCATTTAATGATTAATCCCATGTACTTACCTCCTTCTCCATAAATTGTACGAGATGCAAAACACAAGCCGAGGAAGTCATATAAATTATGAAGCTGGGAAAGGACACAGAAAAAGCCGCGAAAGCCTTCACACAAAGGAGTCTGAGCGGCCACGTGGAAGGTCGGGGGCCATTATTGCCAGTGGAAAAATGCAGGGAGAAAGGGGGGAAGGAGTTGGGGGACCTTGTGTTGGGGGACATGCAGGTACAAGAGTCGTTCGTACCCAAAGTAACAGGTAGGTAGGTTATCATACGGTAATGCTACCTGCGCCTTCCCATATCGCCATCATAAGTATATGCGAACATATCATCTGTACCGATGTATCTGCAAAGGTATGGTGGTATACAACCTATCAGAAGATCTTGATGACTATCGTCGCGCGTAACTTTTGTTTATCACCGAAATTTCGGGAGTTGGTATTAGTCGAAGGAAATGGGTAGGATCCGATGGATGGAAAAACTATTGCTAGAGCTGATTGGAAGCCGAGTCGTGAATATCAACACGAGCGGCACGGCTAAACCAAGTTTGTCCTTGGTTTCTAGGTGAGCTGTTGTGAGATTGATTACTGTATTTAAACATACTTCGTTCATGGCTGTCATCAAAATGTTCTGATTTGTTTAATGTTGACTGATACGGTCGGTCGGCCTCATTATTTTACCTTCAGTATCTGCAGGTCGCTCATTATGTTCGTACCTGCATTATGTTGTGTTCACAAGATTTTGATCTCCATTCCCCAATTCTGAGAAAGGAAAATGGAATAACATCTACCAAAAATACCGGACATACAGACCCATGAAGTTTCCATGGGTCTTTCATGCACATCAATCAATTTTCGCGATGAATTATGATGATTACTAGAGCACGATCTGGAAGATCATGATTAGCACAAGATCAACAGGGCCACTACGGTGAGCGCCCAGGATTGGGATTCACCTTCTAGGTTTTGATGGGCATGCTCGAGGGATGTTGCAACTTATCGGGCAAGCTATTCATGTTGATCTTTACCTCGAACTGCTGACCTGCATGATATCACTGTATTATTTACTGTTACGATACTTTCATTGTATGCTGAAGATATCAGCGAAAGGAAGAAGAGGAGCCACAGCCAAGTCATGGAACCAGCAATCTCATCCTGCCGGCAACTCTGACCTACATTAGCGACGTCGCACAGAGTCCAAGAAATCCAGACACCCTAGTTTTCCTGATGCCTTCCAAAGAGCGGTCCGTATCCTATGCATGTTCTGCTTCCTTCTCATCGTTCTCATTCTGATATCATCCTCTTTCTATTCTGCTGCCTACGATATAATTCATGCTTTTCAAGGTTGCGTTTCCAAATATACATTATCACTTCGTTAGGTGAATAAACGATTCGTTCCTTTCTGCATAAAGTTGATGCAAGCAAGGTATACTAGATTCCAAAAATGACAGGTCAGAAATCCCATTAGATCCAGGTGGATAGAGCCTCAGAAACTTCCAGGTACACGCTTAATCCACAAGCCACAGGCAGTTGATGATTCACATCTAGGGATTGCTTAAGGCGGCCTTCTTGACCGATGATCGTGATTCAGACCATATTTCGAAATTAAACAAGAATGCATTTGAGGCTTGAAGATTGCTTACTATCCTTGTTATCCCGAATAATGGAGATGAAAATAGTCTCACATGACGAGCCCATTGCTTGAACGCTGTGAAAATCCTTCGGGCTGATACATATTCCAATCAGTCACACCTTGTTTGTTCCTTCCCCAGACAAATTATAATTCTTCAGCACTTACCGATACTTGTGATGGATGATCCTTATCACAATAAAGTGAGATCTTCAAATGATTGTCATCTGCGCGCCCAATATCAAAAACACGAAGCGGTATTCATATTCATGTTCCCCTTCTGGAGAAGTATTCTCACTGTCGGGACTCAAGTTGAATTCTGATTCTGAATCTCATGATAGCTAGAGGTCATCGATCTTGGCTAGAAAAAACGGAGGCACTTCCGTTACCATTTTGATCCTTCTTCCGACTGAAGAAATGGATACGGTAACCTGCATATTCTGTGCACCAGATACCTTCTCCAATTCAGTAATACAGCAGTACGAACCCGCGACCCAGTTCCGTAGCCCTGGAAATCTTCGCGCCTGCTTCGATGTTATTGTTGCATAACGGCCTACCCTTTCCATTCCGTTTTCCCACTTTTATTCGCAACTTCATTTCTTTTTGGCATAAGTGTATGTTGGACGGAAAAGTGTTGTGGAACCACGCTACCCCTTCGCCCTTGATGATTCCTCAAAAACTTCCCCTTCTTTGCATGGCGATACGAGTCCAAGTGGTACACATGTATAAATTGATGCCGATGGAATGGTAAATGGATACATGAGGCGTTTTCCAGTGACCATTATTTTGGTGTTGAGGGATCTTCTCTATGGACATCCGGTCGTAATTTTCCTCTTACCGTGGGTGGGTACCGGTGTCTCATTATTGTTTCCGTGTCGCATGTTGTCGAAATATAACGAACGGTGTATCATTATATGCGGAGCTTACCGTGGCTTGCCGGGAATTCACAAAAGCCCATCATCCCATCTATTTTCCAGGTCATGGATATAATGTTCGGTCAGCAGCACATATTTGGTCGGAGATGAAATCCCAAGGGCATCTCAGGACCAGTAAGTTTCCTTACTATTGAATTCTTCTCGTAGGCACTGATTCAATATCCCATGCGTTTCATTAAAGTGCCAAGTTGTGAGCCCCTGGATCATTCGCGTACGCGCGAGTTACGAGTGTAGGGATGGACACACCTTGCGTTTGGAGGGCAAGGGAGAATCCATTTATCAGGATCAGTCGGAAGAATAGAAAATTTGGAGATATTCCAAAAGTCAGGCGCAGTAAAGGGTAGAGGTTATTGGTGAGCTGTGTTGTCATTGTCTGTATTTTATCAACGAATAATCGTATCAATGCTTAAATCACGTTGCTGGCAATCGTCATTCGTCATGAACAAAACACATATCAAATATCATCATATGTTTTCATCTCTACAGCCACCTAAACTTTCTCTCGTCTGTAATTTTTCCCACTGTTCCATGAGCATCAATATCGTGACCCACCGAAGCACCGAACAGTAACCTAACATCCTTTCTTAATGTAGTATACTCAAGCTCACATCAATGAAATCATACCTCCCCGTGTGTCTTTCTGTTGATTCGTAACGCCTGAGATGTTCACTCTCAGTCGTAGCATACTCATGGAAAACATCAGCACTCGAATTCTAGAGTCAGGCAGTATAATGATATATGTTATGCTCAGTCTCAACATCACAGTACTAGAAACAATCCAAATTCCACATCAAAATACACATGTGAATGGCGAGTGAGGTATTCTGCATGATGATGGATCTTTCTGTCTAATTATTTTTTTTCTCCGCTGAAATAATGTGTCATTTGCTCTCGTACCTCCTGACCTTTGAATTTATCCTTCCCAAAACGGAGGGACGAGATGTGTAAATACCAGATTCGATGGCTACTGATACTCCAGCATCCTCTCTGGAGCATATCAAGTTAATTCACGATATTAAGAGATAGTGATTATGGGTTTCGAGCATGAAGAGATGAGGTGTATGCTATGAAGGTGGTTAGTCTTAGAATTATTGATCTATTATCCTTATGTTCTTTTCTGATTTCGACATGGGCATGCATGAAGCAGACTAGTTGGCTATTGTTGAGTCTTGTGTGAGTTTAACTGTATATATTGTATTGAATGAGAGTAATCGATACATGGGACAAGTACTGTCAATGTTAAAAAGTGATGTCATATGAGGATTGTTCAATGCCGTGCAATTTATGCGTGCAATGAACTTTCATACTCCGCAATTCACCCAGTACATGAAAGTTCGATATCAGATCCAAAAATCCTCTATCTTAGCTAAAGTAATATTCTAGACACAATCTACTCCACTCAATCCTCTCTCCTTCCTCTCTAATACCCCTCTCTCCTACTCCAGCCACTCCCTTCGACTAAATTCGGCTTTCGGTATCCACTCCAAATAGTTGCATTAGGAACCAATTCAAACCCACCAATCTTCGCTCCTTCACTATCCAAAGACCAGAGAGTTAATGCTACTGTGTTTGTGCCCTGATGATTAAGGATTCCTTCAGGAATCGGGAAGCGTGTTTGCGGGCCTAGGTTATTTACTATAGGTGGGGGTTAGGATGATGACATGAAAGGCGGGGGAAAGCGATGCGGAAGCGAAAGTGGGAGGAGAAGATAAATATGAAAGGAAACACGGAAATATCAGTAAAATGCGTACCATATTTTCCAAATTGCCACCCATTAATGAAAAGCTGAGCTCTATAATTACCAGCCGTCCCCGTTCCATTAAAAACGAATCCAAGCGGCACATCCCACCCTTCTGGAATACTCAATTCAAACCTCGTAGTAAAGAACCCCACTCCAGCGCTGTCGATTCCGTCGCTGACTGGATTCCTTACTTCCCATGCTTCACTTGGCGGATTTGGTAGATGGTATCCTTGTCTCTCTGCGAACATCGCTCCTTCGTTTCGAGACCCTCGTGTTTTATCGATGAATTGTTCTCCACCTAGATTTCCAGTCATCTTCCAGGTAATGTCGGTTTGAGGATGTGAAGAGAGAGAGTAATCAAGGAATCCACGTGGAAATTTAATAGCGTCGGTTCCCGGGGCTTCCTCATCTTGGCCCATGTGATCTATTAATACTGTGAAGACATAGGGACTTCCAGACTTCAGGGAAGGAAGTGAGAATGTTTGAGCATATGTTTGATTCCCACCACTGCCAACCCATGAGCCTAAAAATGTAGAGTTGAGCCAGACGGAATGAGCAAATCCGGCGCCACCCGTTGTGTTGATAAAAAATGTGGTTTCATTGCCGGTGGAGAGAAAATGGCCGCGATAGATGAGGGAACCAGTGTGATAACCATAGTCGCTGGCGTACATTGACGTGGGAGTTGTAAGATTTAAGGTGTTGTTTGTAGTTGTGTGGTCTAATGGTGTCCAGAGAGAATCATCGTAGTGATTTTGCAGTTCAGGGAGGGAATCGATGTAATGCCATTGTTGGGTTGAGAAATTGGGCAAACTAATGGATGGAGGGGAATATGATATGTGAGCTTGTAGATTTCCGTTCTTTGCCTTTCCGCTTTGAAGTAGCTTGCCATTGAGAAGAAGTGAATTCACTTCAGTAGGTGTGGAGATAACTTCAAGGTTAGTCGTCGCATTGATGTCCCCCGTAAGTTTAAGTTGTTTGCCTTCAATACTAGCTGTCCGTAAGAGATAGCCACCATTGACGATAATCGATGATTTCGATGGAGATGTATGGTTACCGATTGGTGCCGGTGCTTCTAGCTCCAGAGACCAATAATTATATGCTTCATTTCGCCACAATAAATAAACCCTTAACTTTCCGATTTGGACAACTCGTCTCTCTTGATTTACAGTCCATTGAAGCACCCAAGCTCCACCAAGTTTTCGAATATCAACCCCATGTCCTTCTATAACGTCAGGGACACCAAGGGAGATTGGGAAAGCAGCTTCGCTATTATCTCTATCTCCACCATAGAGAATCAAAACTCGTCCATCATTGTGATTCTTGGACCATGAGAAAACCTCAGCTGTCGAATAGATCATGTTAATTCCCCCAATATCGTAATCTGTAACGTGTATTTTGGAATCCCGACCATTCATGACCAATGAACCACCAAGCTGAGGTATTGTAATGTTACCATGAGATGTAGTAACTGTAAGCTTATACAGTGTCCTTGCCAGGGACGTGAAATCTGCATGCCGGGCCACGTAAAAATTGGTTCCAGTGCCATTTGTGCCTTTATTGATAGCGCCAAATAATGGGGTTACAGCAATTTCAGCCGGAACACCAAAAGTACCATTTTCACCATGGCCAGCCTTAGCTGTCAAGTAAGCAGCAGACGCTTTCAGGAAGTTTGCTTCCAATTTCATTTCACTGTACTTTTCGCGCCAGACCTGACGATCTTCGGTAATTGATGCTCCATAATCATAGGAGGTGTATCCCCCATGGTACCCAAGGTTTCCCCAGTTGGTACCACCGTATATCTTTCAAAATTTGGTTAATCAAAGCGGAGAGCTCAATAAGAAGTTGTGGATCTTACCATGTAGACATTGAATATTGCAACTCCAAAGCTGTAAGTATTCTTGAATTGCACCTTGATCGCATCATTGTTGGTGAGAATTGCGCATCGATCTTCTCCAACACCACCCCTGAATTATATATTAGCAGTCAATACGTTGAGTTTCTTTTGCAGAGCCTACCATCCATCTCCACCTCCACCCTGGAATTCACCGATTGTAAAGGGTGTCGATGGACTATAATTCGCATGGCTGATCTCCCAAGTCTTCGGAAACCTATAAGTTGGCCAGATGTATGGATCGCCACAATCATAACGCATAGGGTAAGCATCAATTCCATAAAGATCTACCTCTCCGAGCCCACTTCCTGGTGCAAAATTCCCAATATTCAAATTATCATTCACAACAAAAGGAACCACAACACCCGCATCCAGAAGCTGTTGTTCCACAAATGCCATATAGTCTTTATTCATTTGACTTGGAAAGTTAGTAACACCGGGCCACGAAGCGTATTCATTCTCAGGTTGGACCATGATAACCGGGCCGCCATTTGTGATTTGTGCTTTAGCTAGAATTTTGCCAACTGTAGAAGCATAGTTTTGAGTGGAATCAAGATAATCCTGATCAGTTGATCTTATGACTCCTTTGATTCTCAGTACCCAGCCTGGTATTCCTCCAGCTGCTGTTTCTGCATTGATGTATGGACCAGGACGAGCAATCAAGTAAATTCCGGCTTGCGTGGCAGCATCGAAAAACTCATCAAGGCTGAACACTCCATCTGTTATTACTTGCCCAGGGCTGCCTTCAAGTAATCCCCAATATGTATAGAAAGATACACCAGTGAAGCCCATGGCTTTGATTTTTTGAAAAACATCGAGCCATAATCCTGGAGACGGGATACGGAATGGATGGACTTCACCGGAATATATCATAATACGTTCACCACGAACGAGAATTGAGTGCTCATCCCAAGATACCTGTACGCATATCACGGATTAAAATTCTCACTCTCGAATTTGCAGTGCAAACTACTGACCAAATCTTGTAGAGCTTCTCTTTTGTGCACCTTGATACGGGCATTCTGAATGCTTCCGATTTTTAAAGCAAATACACCTTGTATCCACCACGCAGAAATAAGAAATAAATTGAAGTACATCAACATAATGAAATATTGGTGATGTGTACTTCAAATCACCATGTAACGAATATACAAACAATGAAACGTTCCTACAAAGTAGCTCCATTGTATCCTTATACTTATCTTATTGGGTTCACATTACTTGTCCGCTTAAGACGTAATCCCGCAGAATTCCTCCATACATGATGGGTGAATTCTTTCCAGCTATGGAGGCAGAGTGTAGAGTGGGACGGCTGTATAGCCTGAATGCATACTCCGCACCGGCAATGGCATTCACGTATGATCTGCGAACTTTATGAAGTATAACGATGGATATATCCTTCCGCCACATAATAGAGACAGGGATTCCTTCAATGAATATAAGTGGTTTGGTTATGGTGATAATTGTAGTTATTTTCGAAATGTGGTGTTGCAAAATCTGATCATGAAGTTGCGAATGTGGGAGGGAGTCTGTTCGTAGGAGAAAAACCAGGCCGGATTTAATCACCAATTAGCAAAATTCTTCAACAATCTAATTGTTTTATTCCAATTGAAAAAATTAAGTGTTAGAATAGTTTTTACAATTGGAGATTCTTTAAGGATTTATTCAATATTAATTTTTGTAATTTTTATTTTCAATTGATTTATTATAGAATTTATTACCAGATAGAGTGATCAATTTTGGACTATCTTTTCTCCTCAGTAGAGGTTGCGAAAGAGCGAGTGCAACCACCCAGTGTTTACCCGAATATATGCCGGAAGAAACAGGCATAAACTTATATGCACCAATGAACTGATTTCTTGTGAGGCTTAGAACTCTGCTCCACTACAAAGAAAAGATTGACACAAATAATTGAGTCAACGGAACACAAATTATGACAAGAATATAATCCTACCTCTGCTAAGGATCCACATCAAAACGATTGGTTTGGTGTTGTGGTTTAGTGGTATAATTCTTGCTTAGGGATATATCAATCTTCATCGATTGATCCTCCATGTAAGAGGTCCCCGGTTCAATCCCGGGCAACGCCCGTTCAGTGTATTCGTATTGCCTTTTCCTTTCATCATTTTTGTTCCTTAAAAGGGGGGAGAGAGAGACAGTAGTTCGTTCGCACACAGATAGGCAGTGGATACAAGAAGAAGAGACACTCAGCAACTGACTATTACAACACAAGACCAATAGTAGCATGTTTTTAATAGATATATTCCAAAACTTGACCAAATTTACTCAAGAAGTCGCAACTATCTATTTTTACTTGGTTTTGACACTTGTCAAGGACTTTTTTTTTTTTTGCTTTTTTCATTTAGCTGCAGTAATTTTAAAAGCAAGATAGACCTCGTTAAGTGACATGAACTCCCCAAACCCCCTAAACTTTTTTGACAAAAGCAAAATAACCCGCCATCATTCTCTGAATTGACTAATTAAATCCCAAGGGCATCAAACACACCCGGGTAGGTCTTGAAATCTCCTACCCACTTATAATTCGAAAAAGTACCCAAAGCATCAGGGGCAGCAACCTCGATTGACTCCGTTGTCACCACCGCACCAGCCAGGGTACTAATATCAATCTCAGTGCCGCCTTGCTGAGCCTTCCACTCTAGATTAGCAGTCAAATAGTTAATAATAGTATCTTCATTGAGATCTGGCAGGACACCTTCATCATGTTTTTTGATGAGAGCATCGGTGAGATGCACATTGCTCGAGGCGATAACGTCGTTGGGAGCCATGCTCTGTGTCCCAAGTGTAGCGTGCATACCAACGTATGCGGGATCTTTTGCCCACTCTTCAGGTTTGGCAGAGCTCTTGCCGAGGAATACTCCGACACTGTAAGTACCGTTGAGAGCTGTCCATGGTAAATCGATCTTCACTAGGTAGTCGCGTGGAAGTGAGGTTGTGGTGGCTGCTTGTCGTTTCTTGAAGGTGGTTGGGGGACTGGTATAAAGTGCAGCAATGTTTTGTTGGAGAGTAGTGTTGTCGGGGTGATTGATTATCTCAGGGTATGAATAGCCAAGTCTTTCGACGTTGCGCACATCGGCGGAGGAGAAGAAGTTTCCACTCGTATCTCGATGGAATGGAGTCAAAGCTTTGCTGTATTAGTATGTGAATACTGTGATGAAATCATCGAGGAGGCTTACGAGAGTTTTGATCTTGAGTAGAACCTGCTTGAATGGTGAATGTGCCTGCTCTCTGTTGTGTTGGTTCGACATATGTATTGGGATACACAGCTTGCCAAAGGGCGATTAATCTGTCGATATTTGCATGGTGAAACCAGAAGATTGGGTCGAATGCAGCGACTGGAACGACGGACCTATGAGATTTATTTCAGTTAGTATTACCACCGAAAATCGTTGCCCTCCCCCCAGTGCTCTATATAGAAAAGTCGTAAAATGGTGAAAAGAATGAGGTATTCTAAGGAACAAACTAACATGTGACCAGAATAGATGTAGCCTCCGGTCAACGTATGAACAGTATCGTGAATCGATTCTATCGACCAATTAGTAATTAATTCCATATGAAATTCCACCACACACTGAACTTACCAATGTTACCCAGGCCAGAGCTACCGGATCCTTTGTTGCTGAATCGGTTATATGGCTGCAGTGAATTATCAGCGTCTATCAACTAAACATGAATGGTCTCATGGTTTCAGAGAGTAGATTTTCGGGCGAACTTACTTGCCAATTTGCAAAGAGAGTCATGATTTGTGTTCTGAAATTTGGTAAGTTGGCTTCGAATTGCTCTTCTGCGAGGTTATTTTGACTTGTGGCGTCGGCCTTGTTTGATGTTGGCCACCGAAGTGTATTTTTCCATGTGTTGAATGGAGCAGTATTCTATTTAAATTAATGAAGTACCATTATATGAGCGAATTTCCACTTACTCGAAGATCGCTTGGTACCAAGGGATGAAAGCTGTAGGAGTACAATGGATTGGGCACTGTTGCGGTACTACCATTGGGATACGTGACGAAAGCGGTTGGGTTACTCAAGACCTTGGGGAGGATGGGTCCGTTATTTGCAGGGTTGGCAGCCCAGTCCCAATATGGCATTCTGAGAGCCAAAGATGCCTGATGATATGCTTCTGAGTTACTACCGGTGAATTCTTGCGCAATTTTGAGACCCCAGGCATGTACTTGTTGCTCGTGCAATGCAAGGTATGGTCTATGCCAAGGACCAAAAAGATTGGATCCATGAGTACAATACCCACTGGTTCCAGCTCCTACAGCTTGAACTCCGTCCCAGGGCTTCAAGGGGTAACCGTGGATACCTGAAATTCATTAGCTTGAAGGTGATTCATCACCAGGGTAGTTTCATCATAGCATACCTGCAATCTGGTAGAAAGATGACAATTCACTCTGATCGGTACCTTGATATGCTATCATAGCTAACAAAAATAAGTTCCATTGAGTAGCATCGGCGGCAAGTGATCGAATCTCAAGACGGGGCTGTAAACCACCATCTTGAACACCTGTGATAGCAAGTGTACCTGCTCGAGATTTCAAATACTCGGGCTTAGATAGTGGGGAAGCTACGACAGAGCTGAGTAGTAATGACAAGACTCCGAGCCTTCTGATGAGACTTGGTGCCATTTTGAGATTTTAAGGGCGTGTATATGTTGTGTTACTAGAAGTTGTAGTCTCTAACAATATGCTAGAGTCTAAAGAAGTGGTCTGGTAATGAAGATGAATGCAGAGAAGAGTTGACTAGGAAGATTATCATGAGCTCAAGATACTCTTATATATTATTAAAGTACGGATCAATAAGCGAATTATTATTGAAGCAAAGACACGAAGTATTCGCCAATCATCTCCCGTTGTATACAGAAGATCCTCGCAATGCCTCTACTGTACCTCAATAAACACATCTCGCCGTAGACTCAGCCTCGTATAGAGGTAAGACCTATGTGTAATAGCCTCGACAAAAGACGAGGATCAACTAATGCCATCAAGGAGAGCAGGCTTGATTGAACGTAACATCAAGGCAATGAACGCATGGAATAGCGGCTCCTTGGCCTAGAATCACTTCCATGCGCTGATTTTTACATTTGCGGTATTTTTGAGCAAGCCCTACGTGAATGATATTTTCAACGTGCAGCTTTACAGCTCTCGAGAAACTATTCTTGTGATGATTGTCTTTCACAATCCTGGCAGCCATGTGGCTTCAACGCTGTAGCTTATACGATAACGACACCGAGGTTGCACTAAACGTTCAAATATATTGATTGGCGCATGGTATACATCAGTGGAGTGACTAGCATGATCTTGGCACAGCTGATGTCAGGAACGCTGTCAAAATGTGGTAGACGAGCCGTCTCCTCATTGGTATCTTCGCGGTTTCATCCCATTTCTAGCATCTTCTGAGCTGAATATGTATAGGCACTTCGAACTTATGCATACTCGAGCTGCAATTTGAAGGATTCTCCACGATCAAGAACAAGGAATTCTGGAACATATCCGAAATGGAACGTTTCTCGATGTAATAGAATGGCCCATCGAGTAAGAGTGCCGAGGTTCAGGGAAAACAAAACCACACGTATAAACGTTTTTTTGACAAATCGGATGTCATGCATGCTTCCCATCTCTTGGTTCTTGTAGAAAAAGAAATTCAATCGGGTAAGACTGCGCCCATATATTACCGGAACACAGGCCGAGAAGTCTGGGCATCAGGTATGCGAATCCTACATTAAACCTTTCGTATGAATGGAATACGATTTTCCCTTCTCCAGATGACCATTTCTCATGTCATACCGCCCCGACATGTTGAGGCATACCATCATAATGCAACGAAAAGCAAGAAATGGTTGTCATGAATTATCTTTCATATGCTCATTCTCGGATATTGTAAGACGAGTCAAATGTCACACCCGAAACCAGTTCCTTGGCGTTGGTCGGAGAAATTTTGAAATATTACTCCGATGTTGTTGAACAACCAACCTCTTCTTCCCTTACCCAATATTGACATCTCGAGTGAACGGTCATTTATCTGGACTTTCAAATGTCTAGGCTGCCTCTTTCTTTTCATCAAAATGCCCCTGGCACAAAGTTTGATTTACATACAGTTCGTCTATCAAATCAAAACTCGCAGAGGATCCTGACTTGTTTCTTATGCATATGGTTGAAGTCAAGGGGTTTTGTGGTATTTGACATATCCAGATCGAATCAGTGGATCTGATATTGATTATTAATCGGTGTCAACGTATGGACCTTGGGATGCTTTATGGTACCTGAAATCTTGAGCTTGAATTAGTAGCCTTGGTGAAGAAATCTGAAATCGGTCAGCACTGAGAGACGGATTAAGGAATAGTTGATGTGATATCCAGAATAAGAGAGAGAAACATCCAAGGAAGATGATTTCTATCAAACTATTCGTCTATTTTCTCCTCTATGTGCCACACCTTACGGATACGATACGCATCTAATCAATAGATCATAGAAGCATCCTGTCGTGTACCTATCTAGGATCCAGGTATGCATGAAGCATCAAACAAGCATGTCTCAATGTTGTGCACCACCACCAACGACACAACACGCCACCTATGCATAATGACCTCGTTCGCAGTATATGCAAAGTAATCATACTAAGTCATGAGCATTGGATTGGAGGCTGTTGTAATTATGCCCACGTTGACCGTCTTGAACAAGATACTGTTGATTTTCTCGTTTTATCAAACACCATTTTCAGGTAACAAGACACCAAGTATTACCAAGTTTGCAACAGGTATTCATTTACCAAGGATAATGGGAATACAAGTCAGCAGCAAAATCTACATTTCTCAAGAATCTGTCATTATATAACTCACAAGATCAAGCATGGGATATAACAATCTTCAGTTGAAATTGTTGAGGCTGTTAATCTTTCAAAACGAACAGTGCGATGATTCATAATGCCAGTGCTTATGATCTTCTCAGCGGTCTACGCTCAAATGACAAGATGATAAGTACGTCTCCATCACGGTTTGAGGGTAAACATAAACAATCTGAAAAATCATGGACACATTGGTCAAACATTATATACAAATACTGCCTAAAACTCTTGAAAAATGCGGTATCTAGAATGAGGAATTCTTGCCAGAATTAAACCCAAATAATTTTTTCCGGTTTAAAAGCGCCTGGTGGTTTTGGGTGATAGCCAACGGGGTTCCCACTAGCATTTCCTCTTTGGTTAGATTCGAACCTCATTCCACCATGCCTAATTTTCCCGTGACGCGGTTCATTCCAATGTGTATGGCCCCAAATCCAAACGTCTCTCCAGTCCAAGAGAGGCATTGTAGTTTCAATCGAACTATGATCATAGCCATGTCCCTTGCAGCCATCAATAACATCACTACCATGGCTATCTCCACTACTGAAGTCACGAAGCTTCTTTGCGGTCTGTTCAGGAGGCGAAGTTCCGCTCTTGGATGGTGGCATGTGCGTTATAATAAGTATGCGCGTTTCAACTTCTTTGGGATCCTCTCTAATTTTCTTTGTTTCGTTTCTGATCCAATCGCAAGATGCGAAATGCCTTTCAGTTCTTTGCTGGTTGTTTTGATCATGAGGCTCATGACCTCCGCCTCTCCGTTTTTCAGTCCACAACGTACAGCCTAGTATCACAACCTTGCCTCCCCTCGCCTCAATGGTGTAGCGGTTGTTCTCGAGGAACACCAGTTTTCCTAATGTATCTGGATGCCTTGCAAAGCCTCTAAGCATCTTTATTGTCCCTTCCACTGTACAACTGCTGGATGGCCAAAAGTCTCTGTTTCCAGCTACGAGAAAAACTCGTTTGAGTTCTGGTTTGGCGCACATTCTGACTAAAAATTCCCGATATTTAGTCTCACTTGATGCATTAGTATTCCCTATGTCTCCGGCGAGTATCAAATATGGAGCACGCGGTGTGAAGTCAAAATTTGTATAGCTCGTCTGCTCAAGATGTAAATCTGAAACGTAGTGAAATGACATACTCTGCTTGATTGTGGGAGGAAGAACGACGAGATCATTTGGCGGACCGAAAACCCTCCGTACTTCAGCAGAAGTAGTAGTATCAGTGTAGGGATCGATAAGACCATGTATTAAAAGTCCTATTTTATGTTGCATCCGTTCGGATGGCCCTCCACCCGATGTAGCCGGGGCCGCTGGAATAGATACTGGTGGCTTGGATGTTTGAGGAGGTCTAGGGGCGGCTGCAAACGGATTGATGGAGACCGGTGCAGTTGTAGTATTGGCATCTGCTTGACTCGATGAACTCGTGATCAACCCAGATGTCAAATTGCGGATGTAATTTGCAACTGCTTGCGCATCCCCACTTGGAAAATTTCCTATCGCAGTATTCCCAGATGTGGACCCGACTGGTGGAGTTTTCGATGCTACATTGGATGAGGGTCGGAGTGAGGCCAATAAACTTTCGAGACCCGAAGGCCCACTGGTTGTGACTCCTACGCCCGAAGTCGAGGTTGTAGTTTTGGGCGGAGCAGGCAAGCTTGTATTACCAGGTGGCTTTATCTTTTGGTTCAACAACTGCTGGGTGTATTCTAATGCTTTGCGGGCCCTCTGAATTATAGCCTCTTGTCCTTTCTTGGTCGTTCTTTCGATCCTGGATCTATCGAATTCTTCCTGAGAAGGCGGTGAAAAAGGTTTAGGATGGCGACCATAATGTTCCAACTTCATGTTTTCGAAAAACCAGTGAGGATGACCAGTATCTCCGGATAGAACCTTTCTATGAGATATATCGCTCATAAATTGTTGAGAGAACTTTTGATAGAAAATAGGCAGATTTAATACTGTGAATGATCTCAGCAGCTCATCAGCACTGATACCGACATCGCGTTGCCTTTCACGGGCAAGTGCCTTTGCCCATTCAGTGTTCCCCGCCTTCCATGGTATCCAAAAGTCTATATTGGGCGATATCAAGGGCTGAGATAATCCACCGGAGTCTGGTTTTGTCGACCCTGAGGGAGCTGGTGGAGCTGGTGGTAGAGCTGGTGGTGGAGCTGGTGGTAGAGCTGGTGGTAGAGCTGGTGGTAGAGCTGGTGGAGCTGGTATACCAGTTGCTGTCCCTCCGCCTCCTCCTCCTCCTCCTGCACCTGGACCTGGAGGAGCTGGAGGATGTCCCGATGAACCTCCAGGTGGCGGGTGCTGAGGCGGCTTCTTCTTATTTGGCCACAACGAAAGGGGCGTTGGTCTCAATCTCGAAAGAGGTTCCAATTGCCTCCTCCCAATCTCTCCATCACCAGTGAAAGCTTTTCCCCTTCCCCTATATCTTTGTGCAGTTTGACGATCACGATTGTAATCTAGCACAAATCCCCCATTGGTTTCATATCTTTTAACTCTTTTGGGTCTACTTTGATTGACTATCTCTTCTCCTGCTTCTGGCAATTCATCTATCTTAACAGCGGGAGTGGGTTCCCAAGGACGTGTTTTGCGCTTGTCAGGATTGACTCTTTTGGGAAACATGGTGATGATATTGATGATGACGGTAAAGATGAATAGTAGTATTGCACTAGTTCCGATGGCAGCGGAGAGAGTTCGGATTCCTCGTAAAGTGTCGAGTTCAATTGGCATTTATAATATTGACGGGTTGAGTCGACATACTTTGGCGATGGATTTCAGACAAGGGATAACATTTTATTATTTGGAGCTCTTTATGAATTCTTTTCTTGTTGATTTGACGAGTGTTGCCGGAACAGGTATAAGTGTTCTTTATTGAATGTCATTCGAAAGAACTGTGATGGATCGGGATTAGATGGTTGCTATATTCTTTGTCTGAGTAGACAAGCAATTGACACGAAGGAAAATATCGAGCATCTCTTTTAATACGCCAAGAAAAGGCTGCGTCTGCTGGTACACTGCGAGTCAATTGATGATTTGAATGATGCATTTCTAGACCTAATGGTATGAGTTCCTCAATACTCGATTTGGAACGACTCTTCATCCACGACGTATAGTGTTCACCAATCAGTTATGAGTTTTGCGATACATATCAATCGCACTTTATGCTCCTCTAGAGTCGTAACACGAAGTCTAAGCAAGAGGTGATAGTCCGAAATCTGGTAAGTGGAGGATGAATACTCGTAAATAATGATGACTCGAATATCCAATGTGAACGAAAACCCAAGATATATTTGAACAACATAACAATTTCAGCACAAACGAAAGTTCAAATCGACAACGCGACATCATATTCCCACATGAGTAACACAAACCAAAACTTCATCGCCACAACAAGAAATCTCTGCCCATCCATCCAGCTAAGAAATCCGTACCTACATACTAGCTTGACATACGGTACTATCAATTAACCGTCTCGCTAACACATCCACCAACTCCCTCTATGATCCTGTAGCGAAAACTCCCTCTTACCATTTTAGACTTCCTTGCACAACTATAAAAGAAATATTGTTGTTCAAGAGAAATAGGAGATAATGTAATAAAAAGACACGAAACAAATTATCCAGAACAGGGAACTAGGTGTCTCGGTGGCGGGCATGAGAGAGATGTAGTATTTTTATCGTCGTTTCAAAGTAGAGGAGAGAGGTCGACAAAATCGGTCGTGGGGTTGTGGAGTTTTGCTGTATATACCTATGTATATAATTAGTGCGAAAATGACACCATAGCGAGTCTAATAATGAAATGTTGCCGTGATAATATAACAAAATCATGGATACATAGAGAAAGCAGATATAAGTAGATAATAATATATATCTCCAAGTCCCGCAAACGACAGCAAGAAATCCCTTTTCGCTTACTCCAACAGCATTACCATTGACCAAGTTTACAGAGAAACTTCTTCCCCATGATCAAGAAACGTTAGTGGTTTTAATTCCTTTTCATCTTGCAACGATGAAGCTTTCAATCTGCGTAATTCTCATCCACGCTTATTTCATTCAACTTCTCCCATAACCACACAACCTTTTTTCGTGCGGTGAAATTGGGTAATATTCATTGATACCGCTTTGTAATTGAGACTTCTTTGCCTGGTGGTAAGGTTTAGTAATAATCAGTAAATGCATTTAGATAGCAGTCTGGTAGGGAATAACAGTATAACGTATCCAAGGTAACCGTTCGATCCACCGTATCAATTGCACTAGCCATCCACTCACTCATACAGTCGTATTTCCAGCATGAATTCATATGGTAATCATTCCATCTCAATCTCAATCTCAATCTCCATTTATAAAGATACCACCCCACGAATCCAAGACACCACAACTCCTCTCCAATTTCTCAACCTCAGATCCCATCCGATCGGACAATATCTCAAAGTCCGAGGGGACGAAAGGGCCGCGTCAGCGTCTAATTTACAATACCAACTTACAGTTATCAACATCGACACCGAGTGAAATCTACTCTGCGCAAAAAAATAGAATAGAAGCATAAATATTGACGTTTGCGTGCGCAGCGCGTTCGGGGAGGTAAGAAGTTTCAGACTTGGGAAGAGTGGCGGTGGATCGTGTTCGTTGGAGGAACTTGCGTCAGCGCTCTCGGTATATGATTTTTAGCGCAGAAAGGGGGATTCGGCACTCGTACATACATAGGTATATAAATAGGTATTTTCCTACTTGCACACTGAGGGAGATTTTGTCCTTTGATTTTCGTTGTTTCCAGTCGAGTATCACTTTTGTGAGATTAAGAGCAACCAAAGCAGTAAAGCAAAATGCGATTCTCAACTTTAAGTATAGCGACAATATCCGCAGCTCTCACACACGCTCAAACACCGGCTGAGAGCTGGCCTGTTACATCTCGTAATGTTGGGTGCGCTTTTGGTAATATAACAGTTACGCCTGGAAAATGGATAAGTCCTTCTGGTACGATTTCTACATCCCCCATACTACGCTAACCCATCCCCTCCCCTCCCCAGACAAAACAACCCCCCCTCCAACTCCCAACTCACTCTCACACACTCCACAGACGTAACCACCCAACCCACCATCTACCGCAGCACTCCCCTCCCCAACCCCAACCCCAACCCCAACACCAACAAAACCTACATGCTCCTCATGCTCGACCTCTCCATCCCCTCCTCCGACGTGACCACACTCTCCCAATACTCCACGCTCGTCCCAGGCCTCGCCTCCAATACCACCACGCGCCTACACTGGTGGCAAGGAAACTACACCATTACGCCTCCCTCTTCCCCTGCATCTCCACCTGCATCTCCCTCTTCCCAAACCACCCTCTTCCTCAACACCACCGACAGCATCGCCACCTACACCGCGCCGCGCCCGCGCGACGCCACAAACCATACCTACGCATTCTACCTGTTCACACAGCCGGAGAATTATTTTCCAGGCGAGGAAGCGGCGAATGGAACGTATTATGATGAGACGACGGACGCGAGATTTAATTTTTCGCTAAAGGGCGTGGTGGAGAAGGTGGGGGAGCCGGTGGCGGCCAATTGGTTTGAGAGTAGTGCGTGAGCTGATGATAGGGGGGCGGGGTGTGGGGTGT